>VONZ01001574.1:0-123024 GCA_012976165.1 Labeo catla | reverse complement strand
TGACCTAATGATAAGATATACATTCTGATATTACATATATGAGTGGATATTAAAGAATAAGGTCAGCAAGATAAGGTTGATTTATATAAAGCACATAAAACACATTTATATATATTTATTTTTATACCACAAATACACACCGCTAATTCAAAGACATTAAAAAATATTAACACACAAAAAAAAAACTCATCAAAATCTCATTCAATGGCTCAGTAGTCTCATACATAACATCCCTGTCCTGATCTGAACCTGCAAATAAAAGCTTTTTGGACGCTTTATTAGGACATGGCCAGATTTTGATGTCACAATCAGCTGGAAGGTCAAAGGTGAGCCAACGTCTGGCATCCTCCACGTGAACCCGCCTTATCACAGACATGGATCAGCGGTTGAGACACTATTTCATATAGTTCACACTGAGGACATCAACACACATTAATGCACTTGAATCATCAGGTCTTTCACTGTTCCTTAATGTGATATGTAAGATGGAAGGTCAAAGGTGATTCTCACACTGACGTCTTTATTGCTGGATTTTAATGAGCAGGGAGTGTTTAAACATACCATGTACTGACTTTACGAGAGGTTGAAGTAAGATACGTGGTAAATATAAGACATATATTGTACATTTTAACCGTCTTGGACTGTCTCACTGCTTTTTATTATAGAAATAAGTGTTATAAAGTATTATGCATTGCATATCAAAGTTTATGTGTATATATAGCAGCCCAGCCTATTCTGTTTTATTCTACTTTTGTATATGCACTAATAACATTCTTCATTTACGAGCGCGTTTTTGCAGGTTTAACAGAATGAACTGAAATGAATCAGTGATTCAGATTATTTGACTCACCAGTTGTGCTGAAACCATTCAAACGCGACGCGATCGTCAAACTGACGCTCGAAGTCAAACGCGTGAAGGGACTCGTTCATCTTCATCCTAAGGGTTCAAATGTTCAGCAGATGAACTTGAAGGGATGAAGGTGCTTCCGAGAGGAAACCGGAGAGGATCGGCGATCGGCACGAACGGGCACTCCTGCTCAACTTCATAATAATATGCGGGAGGGGAGGAGCCAGCGCGGCAGCCTCATCCAATCAGGATCAAAAGATGTCAAGACGCTACACTAAAGGCTTTCGGCGTTTTATATTTATGAGCACAAAATGCTCACATTTTTGCACACTCTCTCTCACACACATAAAAAAAGCATCTAGCTTCCTGAAAGGGGTTAAGAAGCATCCAGGCCACTTTACAGTTTCTTCTCCGGCTGCTGAACAACTCAGACAAAAATGAAACAATCCTGCTCGTCAGCGGACTATAAAGAGCAATTCACACTGACCCGATTAACACCGACAAACTCCAGAACTGAAGCTGACAGAGGGATTTTGGTAGTTGGGACACGCGTACAAGTCGAAAAATAATACGAAAATCATTTGTGTAGAAAACTGGGTTTTGAGTTTATGTAATATCATCATTATATATTATTTTATTAGACATTATTGAACACAGCGCCCCTTGCGGCAACGCAGGAAATCCGAATCGCGGTCAGACCAGATGTAATGAATTCGGTGACTGTAGTTGAATTTGTCTAAAGCAAAGGTATATATATATATTTTCATTTACAATAATCGTATTTAAGTTGTATATGCAAAATCTAATAGAATATATATCATTCTATTTACAAAACTGATTAAAAACATAAAAAGCAAAACAATAAATAATAAAACAAGAAATGCATACCGTGATTAACTTATTATATTATATATATTATTATAACTTATTATTAATATTATTAAATTATTTATGTTATTTATTTGTTTTTATTTTTTATTTATTTATTTTGGAATTGATGGGAAAAGTCTGAATTGTGAGATATAAACTGAAAAATTGTGAGGAAAAAGACTAAAAGTGATAAAAATCGCTACTAACTTTTTTATGTGCTTGCATAGTAATGATCTTTAGACCTTACAGGCTTTTATTTTGAAAAATCACGATGTTCTGTCAAAGACTATAGAACACCTTTGGTTCTGTTTAACTCATTTCACTAGTTTTTATATTTAATTTAATTTAATGTAATATTATTTTATTTATTTATTTGTTTGTTTTTTTATTCATTTATTTATTGTTTAATTTTTAGTTAATGGAAAAAGTCTGAATTGTGAGATATAAAGTTTAAATGTGCTTCTATAGTAATAATCTTAAAAAGACCTTACAGGCTTTTGTTTTATTTTGAAACATCGCACTGTTCTGTTTAACTCGTTTAACTAGTTTTTATTTTTAATTTAATTTATTTGTTTATTTATTTATTGGAATTAAGTGAGAAAAGTCTGAATTGTAAGACGAAAAGTTGCGACTATCTTTTTTTCAATTTGCTTCCATAGTAATACTCTTCAGACCTTACAGGCTTTTATTTTGAAATATCGCACCGTTCTGTTTAGCTGGTTCTTATTTTATTATTTTTAAAATGGGAAAAGTTAGAAAAATGTTCGAAATTCTGTAATATAAATAATCGAGAGTACATTTTTGCTAGACATTACAGACTTTTATTTTGAAAAATCGCACTGTTCTGTTTAACTGTGTCGCTGTTGCGTCCTGCTTCATTCACTGCTGTAGTTTATATATCATAATAATGCGGAAAGCTGCATAAACTCACTTACTGCAAGTATGTCATGATGTATTTTCCTAACTATTATTAAACTACATCTATCAAGCATTAATACTTTTATTAAGTGCGCCCGAATAACTTTGACAGGAACCGCTATAAAGAGCTTTCATCTGTATGTCGCGTGTTTGTTTTGTCATAATCACCCATAGTTCATAATTGACTGATGTCAGTGCATGAAAACACAAGATCCTTCAGTTGTTCTTGTTATCAGTGTGTGACAGATGTGTATTCTAATGGGCGTTGTTGTATGAAATGCTGATATTGGTTTGACTGAAAGGTCATTCAGCAGAAACTCCTTCGGGCAGAGTATTAAAGCACATTAACACTGCAAAATTGGTGTTCAAGTGGTTTTAGATGTCTGCAAACATGAAAGTGCTACTGCTGAAAGAGCCACGAGAGAGTGAAACTGAAGCAGACCCTTATATCAAGGTAATACCTCATTATGTGTCATAATAACACTCATTATAATTACAGTAATAGTGTGTAATGTTGGGTGTTTATTTTAGGAATTGTCCTCATGTGGACACACAGCTGCTTTGATCCCGGTTCTGTCTTTTAAATTTGTGTCTCTCAATGAGCTTTCAGAGCGGGTGAGTTTGGAAAACTACTTCTGAAGTTGACTGCTGCTGTTGTTGTGGTTTATTAAACATGGACTCTTTGTGCTTTTGTTGTGAATCACCAGCTCTTTCAGCCCGAGAGGTTTGGAGGTCTGATCTTCACCAGTCCCAGAGCCGTGGAGGCCGTCAAGACGTGTTTAGAGTCTCACAAACACAGACACAGTGAGTCTGGATCATTAGATGCGTTATGAGATGCTCGAAATGATGCTGAAAGCTTTTGGAGTTGATTTTGTTTTGTGGTTGATGGCTGATGTATGATTACTGTTATATATTATAATATAATCAAATTATATTTTCACATGGGATTTATAATAAACAGCTGCAGTTTTTTTTTTTTTTAGCATCACTGAGATATTGTTCTAGTTTTATTTTTATATTTGCCATTTTAATTAATGGTTAACCTTTAAGTAATTTTGTTCTGTTTTTGTCATTTTTAGTATTTTTGTACATGTATGTATAGTAACTTCATTTTTAGTTTTAGTTATTGCTGATTAAAATAACAAATGTTACCATGGCAACTAGCTGATATAAAAAAAGTTTTATTTTTAGTTAATATTTGTTTGATTTCAAGTAGTTTTAGCTTTAATCAACTGCAGGGTTCATACAAGGTGCTTGAAGTACTTGAATTTGACTTTTTGAAATGTAAGGCCTGGAAAATCCTTGAAAATAGCAATATTCCTGAAGAGGGACTTGAATTATTGAAAGACAATAAATGAAGATGCGAAAAGAAGAACAGACAAACTGAATCAATTGAGTGAGTCATTTACGCTTGAACTGTTCCGATTGATTCAAACTCCTGATTTCGATCATTTCGAAACCAGATTAAAGAGCCATTCATTTCTGAATTTCAACGTAGGTGTAATGATTAAAAAAAGACTTATAGTGATGGGTGAAACTCCGAAACAGTTAAATCATTGCGTCGCAAAATGATTCCCTTTCGAAGCGTTCCAATCCTATCGCGTATCGCGAATCATTTGATTCAGATCGGGACTTCGGGTTTGAATCGCGAATCATTTGATTCAGATCGGGACTTCGGAGTTGGATCGCGAATCATTTGACTCAGTTTAGGACTTCGGTGCGGGTTCGCAAATCATTTGATTCAGATCGGACCGGAGTTGGATCACGAATAATTTCATTCAGATCAGGAGTTCAGTGCGGGTTCGCGAGTCATTTGATTCAGATCCGAACTTCGGAGTTGAATCGCGAATCATTTGATTCAGATTGGCACGAACTGACTTGGTGCAGTTGAATCGGAGTTGAATCATTTGATTCAGATCTGACTTGAGTTGGATCATGAAACATTTGACTCAGTTTAGGACTTAGTTAGATGCGAATCATTTGATTCAGATGGGACTTGAGTTGGATGTGAATCATTTGATTCAAATCAGGACTTCAGTCTGGGTTCGCGAATCATTTGATTCAGATCGGGACTTAGGAGTTGGATCCTTGAAACATTTGACTCAGTTTAGGACTTAGGAGTTGGATCTTGAATCATTTGATTGAGAATCGGACAGAGTGGATCATGAAATCATTTGATTCAAATCAGGACCCGGAGTTGGATCGAATCATTTGATTTATTTAGGACTTGGAGTTGGATGAATCATTTGATTCAGTTTAGGACTTGGAGTTGGATCATGAATCATTTGATTCAGATCGGGACCAGGGAGTTGGATCATGAAACATTTGACTCAGTTTAGGACTTGAGAGTTGGATGTGAATCATTTGATTCAGATCGGGACTTAGAGTTGGATCATGAATAATTTCATTCAGATCAGGGGAGATCAGCGGGTTCGCAAAGTCATTTGTCAGATTTTGAGTTTGAATCATTTGATTCAGATCATTTAGAACAGATCATGGACTTGTTGGATGTGAATCATTTGATTCAGTTTAGACTTCGAGTTGCATCCTTGAATCATTGAATTCAAATCAGGACTTCACGGGTTGTGAATCATTTGATTCAGATCGGGACTTGGAGTTGGATCACTGAAACATTTGACTCAGTTTAGGACTTGAGTTGGATGAATCATTTGATTCAGATGGGACCGGAGTTGGATGTGAATAATTTCATTCAGATCAGGAGTCTAGGAAGTGCGGGACAAGTCATTGATTCAAGAATCGAAGTCAGGGTTGAATGTCAATCATTGATTCAGATCAGACTTGAGGAGTTGGATGAATAATTTCATTCAGATCAGGAGTTCAGTTCAGTCTGATTCAGATCCGAACTTCGGAGTTGAATTCAAATCACTTAGGAGTTGATTCAGATCAGATGACTTTGGAGTTGGATCATGAATCATTTGATTCAGTTAGGACTTGAGGAGTTGCATCTTGAGAATCATTTGATTCAAATCAGGACTTCAGCGGGTTCATGAATCATTTGATTCAGATCGGGACTAGGAGTTGGATCCGAAACATTTGACTCAGTTTAGGACTTGAGGAGTTGGATGAATCATTTGATTCAGATCGGGACTTAGGAGTTGGATCATGAAATAATTTCATTCAGATCAGGAGTTCAGTCACGGGTTCCAAAGTCATTTGATTCAGATCGAACTGGAGTTGAATCATGAATCATTTGATTCAGATTCACGACTTGAGTTGGATAGAATCATTTGATTCAGTTTAGGACTTTCGAGGAGTTGCATCATGAATCATTTGATTCAAATCAGGACTCTGATCAGGGTTGAATCATTTGATTCAGATGGGACTTGGAGTTGGATCTGAAACATTTGACTCAGTTTAGGACTTACGGAGTTGGATGTGAATCATTTGATTCAGATCGGGACTACGAGTTAAGATGAAATAATTCAGTACAGATCAGGAGTTCATGGGAGTTCATGGAGAATCATTTGATTCAGATGGGACTTGGAGTTGGATCATGAATCATTTGATTCAGTTTAGGACTTGGAGTTGCATAGCGAATCATTTGATTCAAATCAGGACTTCAGTCATAGGGTTCGAATCATTTGATTCAGATGGGACTTGGAGTTGGATCAAACATTTAACTCAGTTTTAGGATTGGAGTTGGAAACATTTGACTCAGAACTTGAAGTTAGACTTGGAGTTCAAGATCAGAGTTAGCTGGTTATAGGAAATCATTTGATTCAGATCGACTTGAGGATCCTTGAATAATTTTCAGATCAGGAGTTCGCGGGTTAGAAGTCATTTGATTCAGATAACCGGAGTTTAGGAATCAGTTGATTCAGATGACTTAGTTGGAATCATTTGATTCAGTTTAGGACTCCAATTTATCGCGAATCATTTGATTTAAATGCTCAGTCGCGGGAATCATTTGATTCAGATCAGGACTCAGTGGATTGAAACATTTGACTCAAATAGGACTTGAGTTGGATCTGAATGATTTGATTCAGATGGGAGGACTTGAGTGGATGTGAAAGTTTGATTCAGATCGCGACTCCGAGTTGGATCAAAACATTTGATTCAGATGTGACTTGAGTTGCATGAATCATTTGGATCAGATGCTGAAGTTGGATCCGAGTTACTCCAATTCCAATCATTTGAGATTCGTCCTCGAATCATTTTGAGGAGTTGGATGAGTTGAAATCATTTGATTCGAATCCAAGTTTCGCGAAATCATTTGATTCAAATCAGTTGGACTTCATGAGGGAGCGAATCATTTGATTCAGATCCCGGGACTTAGGGAGTTGGATCACAGAATCATTTGATTCAGTGGACCGAGTTGATGCGAATCATTTGACTCAGTTTAGGACTTCAATTGCAGGTTGGATCGCGAATCATTTGATTCAGATCGGGACTTGAGTTGGATCCATACAATCATTTGATTCAGATGGAGACTTCAGGTGGATGTGAAATCATTTCGCGGGACTCCAATTTAGGACTTAGGACCCGGGTTGCTTGAATCATTTGATTCAATTTTAGGTCAGGACGATCATTTGATTCCAGATAAGGCTGGGAGTTGAGGTTAGCCGCTTGATTCAAATGGAATCATTTGATTCAGAATCATTGAGATTCAGGGACTTCGAGATTTGGCAATCATTTGATGGGATGGCTCGGACGGTTGGATTCGGGTTGCGGACGGGACTTCAGTCGCGGGTTGCTTGAATCGATTTGATTCAAATCGGGACTTTGGTCACGGGTTCGCGGTCATTTGATTCGAATCCCGGGACCGGAGTTGGATCGTGAATCATTTGATTCAAATCGGGACTTCGGTGCGGGTTCGCGAATCATTTGATTCAGATCGGGACTTTAGTGCGAGTTCACGAATCATTTAATTCACATCGGGGCTTCGGTGTGGGTTCGTGAATCATTTGATTCAGTTCAGGACTCGCTTTTTTCTGATTTCCTTTTTATTAAACAGTAGAAAACATCAAATCATAAGGCCTACAGTTATAAAAACAAAACAAATAAAAAATTAAAGAAAGAATGTATACACAAATACAAATTCCTTACGAAAATTTTCTACTTCATGTGGAATAAGAGTTTAGTAAGCGCTCGCAGTGATCTCAGCCACTAAATGTCACAGTTTCATCTCTTTTCATAATAAATGATTAAATGAATGACAGAAATGATAAAGACACTTCAAGAAAATACCTGATTTTGAACCTAGAATGTTTTATTTTGCATTGTGGCAAATATATCATGACAGTTCAGCACAGTATTCGTTATACTGCAGTTTACTCATGCTGATTCTCTGATGTTTTATTTTTCAGAATGGGACGCAGTCAAAGACAAATGGAATGAAAAGTCCATTTATGTGGTTGGGAAAGCGACAGCCTCTTTAGGTATGAAATCATTTCACACACAGACACACATCTGATAGACCTGAGCGAATTATTATCAATGAGGAGACTGTGAAACAGTATTTTACTGTGTGTGCTTTGACTAGCACAATGGCAGCACATCAGACAGATTTTCACACACACCTGATGAGTGTTTTAAGAGCCCGGCTGTTAATGAAGGAAGTGTGTGTTTGTTGATCACCTGCGACCTGCTGAAGCGCTTTTGTTTCTGTCAGCTGAGTAAATCTGCTCACACCTGCAGACACACAGAACACACCTGTGCGTCGTCACAACCGCATGATAATCGCCTTCCTCTCTCTTCGTCATCTGTTCTTTGTTTCATTTTTTTAAGAACATGCACAAAAATGTATGCCCAATATATACATTGCTGAGAATAAACATGCATGTATGTGTTTGTTTATTTTATTTTATTTTTTTATTTTATGATTTATTTTTATTTTTGTTTTATTTTATTATTTTTTTATTTTATTTTATTATTTTTTATATTATATTTTATTTATTTTTTATAATTTCATAATTTTTGAATTGTTTTTATTTTTAATTTAAATGTTTATTTGTTTTATTTTTTATTTTAGTTAATTTAAATTAATTTAATTTTATTATTTTTTATTTTATGTTATTTTGGTGTAATAATGGTTGTTGACCTAAACATAGGCTTAATTATTGTTATGCAAAGTATAATTTAATTTTTTTTTGTTTTGTGCTGAAATATAATCTGTATATTTCTTCACGAGAGTTGCACTAATAAATGCAAAATCAGATTTACAATCATAGTTCCACTGTCAGCATCTTCCAGTAATGAAACCATGTAGTGAAGCTTTTGTAATTTTAATAAAGCGTTAAGTTTATATTTTTCTCCTGAAATGTTTAGTTGCAGATTTGGGTCTGAATCCGCTGGGTGAAGATACTGGAACCGCAGACGCTCTCGCTCTTCTCATCCTACAGAGTATGACTGTTTCAAACGTTGCTCTCTCTGATGATGTTGAAATTCTATGAGTATTTGTTAATGTTGTATTTTGTTAAACAGGAGAAAATCCAGAGATTCTGCCACTTTTCTTTCCCTGCGGCTCCATCAAACGTGAAGTTCTGCCAACCGCGCTCAGAAAGAACAGTGAGATCATTTATTCAAACGTTTACAAACCGTTTATAGATATAAAGCGGTGACCTTATAAAATGATAAATTTGTCATAAAACGCATTTGTTAGTGTTTTTAATGCAGTTTGCATTTTTTTATTTTTTTAATATTTAAGGGTTTAATTTCACCCCAAAATAAAAAGGAAAAATATATTAATATATGAATTATTATATTATATTATATTCAAACTGAAACTCCAGAGCAAATAATTTCTTTAGTTATGGTTATAGGGTAAATTATGAATCTGCCATGCACATTTGACAGGTTTTGTTCCCCAAAAATGCTCCTAGTAATTGTGTTTGAATGAGTATTTCTTTATTGTTGTTGTTTCTGTCAGATATTCCTTTGGAGACTCTGACCGTCTATCAGACAGCTGAACATCCTGATCTGCAGAAGAACATCACTGATTATTTCACTCAGCAGGTGTGTGTCAGATACTGTACACCTGTCTGTTCATGACAGCGCTGTCACTCACCTGTGTGTGTGTGTGTGTGTGTGTTCAGGGCGTCCCGGCGAGCGTTGCGTTCTTCAGTCCGTCTGGAGTGACGTTCTGTTTGGATTTGGTGAAAAGGCTCTCAGGATCTCAGCTGGAGCAGATAAAGGTGCGAGCATCACTTCATCGTATAGTGAGCTGGATGAATCATTATACATATAATCATTATATTATATATATAATATATGATCACTGTGTTTTTCAGTTTGCGTCAATTGGACCGACCACGGCAGACGCGCTGCAGTCGCACGGACTGACGGTCAGCTGCTGTGCTGATAAACCCACAGCCAAACATCTGGCCGCTGCCATCACACGTGCTCTCCACAAAGACACGCCTGACCTCTGACCTCTGACCCCTGACTGCCAGAGTCGTGCTTTTGCAGTACATATTAGATATAAATAATGAACTTTTAAATGATTGCATAAGTACAGATATCTGTATCTGCTTTGCAGCTGTGTATTTTTATGCGTCAGATTCGTCACTGCTGCACCTGAATCTGAAGCAGCTTCTTTTTTTTTTTTGTGATTTACACAGAATTTTGTTTGTAGGAATCTCCTGATCTGTGTTTTATGTTGAATGTGAGTCACTTACAGTCTGAGATTATCAATGTGACTGGTGTCTTGTGCTGTAATAACTGAAGGACATTTGTTTGCGTTATACTGATGTAAGATGAAATATAAAATACATTTTTTTAATTAACTGTGTATATTTTTCTCAATTAATGTTGATAGCGAAACTTTAAATTACATTTATAATTATTTACATTTTATTTAAATACAGTTATATTAAGTTGAATATCCTTCTTAACGTTAACAGGCAGACATTTAAATGAATATAAAATATTTTATTTTTAATTACATTTTAATTATTTTAACTTAATATCAATAATAGAATTATTTGTATTTATTTTAAATAATGATTATTTTCAAATGTATATTCTGTTCATTGTTGATGAGCAGAAATTTAAATAATCTTTAAAATGTTACATTTTTAATTACATTTGTAATTATTTTAGTTTTTTTAATTGTAATATTTATAATAAGTAAAAATTTACTCAATGTTGATGAGCAGAAATTTAAATAACTTTAAAATGACCAGAAATTTAGATAATCTTAAAATGTTACATTTTTAATTACATTTGTAATTATTTTGGGGTTTTTTAATTATAATATTTATAATAAGTATAATAAGTAAATATTTACTCAATGTTGATGAGCAGAAATTTAAATAACTTTAAAATGTTCCGTTTTTGTACGTACATTTTCAATTAATGTTGGTGAGTTGTAAATAACTTTGAAGTTGCGCTTTTTTAATTACATTTATAATTGATTTAAATAATGCAATTATATTCAGACGTTTTTTTTATAAAGAAGTGTTGTTTTATGATTGAAATGAGCGCAGGTGTGATGGTTGCGCGCGCTCAGGTGTGTTTCTCTCTCAGACAGGTGTGAGTCGCGTGTGCATCTTTACGTGTCAGTCAGTTTCTCTGGTTTGCTTGTTTTTATGGTGAAATTATTTCACACAGAGGCGCGAACGCGTGAGCTCGTTCGTGAGACCGTGCGCGCGACACTATAAAGCGCGTGGAGTTGAAACGCGCTCATTCTCAGTGCAGGACAGACACGCGCAGCGCAACTTTAACGATGCTGGTTGTGATCCGGCTGATCTTCATCCTCCGGATCAGCATCATCTTCATCAGCGGGGAGAAAGTCTTCCACAGCAGAGATCATTCAGATGTGATGAACGACATCCATCAGGCTCAACTCATCACCGACACCGACACTGCACAGGTTCACTATCAATCTATTGTATATAAAGAATCAAAAGTAATTTTGTATATTCTGCTCCAGTGTCGGCGAAAGTTACTTTTGAAAGTAATGCATTACAATGTTGCGTTAGTCTCCAAAAAAGTAACTAATTACGTTGCTTAGTTACTTTTTATGGAAAGTAATGCGTTACTTTTGCATTACTTTTTGCATGTTTGTTTTTAATATAAAAACGTATATTTTTGTCAAATGTAAAAGCCTTTTACACCAAAAGCCTGGGGCTGAAGGAAAAGTAAATTCATGTCTGTACAGTAGAAGGCAGAAGAAGTTCAACACTCTACAGCAATAAATAAAAAAAAAAGTTAGTTTATCTTGAATAATTTTTGCTTATTAATATGGTTGAATTGGATCATCGAAGGTCAGCGGCAAAGACACTGCTTAATAAAATGGAATTAAATACAATTATTGCAGGTTTGCATCATATTTTGAGTTGCATTTCACTGTTTTTATTCATTTTGAGGAATAATGAATCTGTTTTTTGTAAGATGAATAAATGTTCACATTTCACATCTCACTCCCGAATTTTCTCCATATGTCGACAAGAGAGCTTTCAATCAATAAATGTGAAAAAAGTAACTCAGATATTTTCTTGTAAATTAAAAAGTAATGTGTTACTTTACTAGTTACTTGAAAAAGTAATCTGATTACGTTACTTGCGTTACTTGTAACGCGTTTCCCCCAACACTGTTCTGCTTAAATTACTGTTGATAGGTGTAACTGGAAATAACTTTAATATTTAGCATTTTTAATTACATTTAAAATCATTTTATTTAAATTCTATAATTTTTTTTGTTTATCTTTATATAAACTAAAAATGTGTCTATTTTTAATTACATTTATAATTACTTTCATTTTATTTAAATAATATAATTATATTCAAGTGTATATTCTCCTCAATGTCGAAGAGCAGAAATTAAAATAAATACAAAATATTACATTTTTAATTACATTTAGAAATTCCTTTTGATTTAAATAATATATTATTTTTTAAGTATTATGATGATTTTCAAGTGTATATTCTCTGTGTTGATGAACAGAAATGTAAATAACATTAATATGTAACATTTTTAATTGCATTTATAATTTATTTAATTTTATTTAAATAAAATGAGTATTATAAAGTGTATATTCTCCTCAAATTCCATGAGCAGAAATGTAGATAACATTAAAATGTTTTTAATTTTTAATTATGTTCATTTTATTTAAATAATATAATTATATTCAAGTGTATATTCTCCTCAATGTTAAATTAATATAAAATAGTATTTATTTTACTTTTATTTAAATAATATATTATTTTTTTAACTATTATGGTTATTTTCGAGTGTATATTCTACTCTGTTAATGAGCAGAAATTTAAATAACATTAATGTCATATTTTTCATTCCATTCATAATTAGTTTTATTTAAATAATAAGATTATATTCATGTGTATATTCTCCTCAAAGTTCATGAGCAGAAATGTAGATAACATTAAAATGTTGAATTTTTAATTACATTTATAATTATTTTTATTGCATTTAAATAATATGATTACATTAATATTTTTCTTCCTTAATGTCTTAACTTCATGTCTGTCCATCCATCTATCTACACCGTAAAAAAAAAAAAAAATCCACCAGAACGTGATCTATTAATTTTATGGACATTTTGTTAAATCTAAAACACAACGCAGTGCAAAATCCAAAATCCAAGTAAAACAATCAATATGGAAATTTCTTTGCACCCTTGTACATTGTGGTCTATTTTTACTACTTTTTAAAGGTGTAGTAGAGTGATATATGTATTGTTTATTTAGGACATTTATTGAAACAAACATATTGATCTCTGTCTGTTTCTGCATTATTCCAGCGGTTTCTGTCTAAGTACGGCTTCATAAAGGCCGCAGACGGTGATGAGTCTCAAATCCCGGAAGAAGCTGTAGGTGAGAAGGACGTCAGTCTCTCTCTGGATCTTCAGGAAGGAGGAACCACGTCTAGATCCAGCAGTCCTGATCTCCGGTTCGTCTCGGCGCTGAAGGAGTTCCAGCGGGTGTCCGGTCTGCCCGTCACAGGCGTGTTTGATGACGCCACCAAAGCAGCCATGAATAAACCCAGATGTGGCGTCCCGGATCAGGATGAGGAGCTAGAGTCTGCTGAACAAGTGTTGAACGACACGGCCGAGTCCAACAGCACCACGACACACAATCACACCGACGCTGCTGTGAACACCACTGATGCAGCCAACAATACTGAACCTCACGTGCCGAAACAACGCCACCTGGCGGCGCTTCTGAGGAACAGGAGGAAGAGGGACGCGAGCGAGTGGACGGGACACATGGCCTTCTCCAAGAGCCTCCTGAAGTGGCGTCTGATCGGAGAAGGATACAGCAGTCAGCTGTCCATCGACGAGCAGAAGTACATCTTCAGACTGGCCTTCCGCATGTGGAGCGAAGTCTCTCCGCTGCAGTTCGTGGAGGACGTTCACTCGCCTCTGGAGGACATCGACATCAGACTGGGCTTCGGGACAGGTCAGTTCTGCAGCATTAAAATAAGAGATCTTGCACTTCTTACCCCGTCCGCTGTTCTGCCTCTCATGTTTTTCAAAGCAAAAATGTGTGAACGGCCCCTAACCTCATCACCGAACCCTCTGCTGCCCCCTGCAGGTCGTCATCTGGGCTGCTCTCAGCGGTTTGACGGCGCGGGACGAGAGTTCGCTCACGCCTGGTTCCTCGGAGACATTCATTTTGATGATGATGAACATTTCACCGTCCCAAACACGGGCAGTGGGATCAGTCTTCTGAAGGTAAAACTACTGAACACTCCAGACTACAGGAAAAGACAATGTTTTATATTTTGTTGTGCTGAGGGGTGAAACTGAAATTCAACACTTAGAAAAAAATGCACTGTAAAATTATTTGGCCATAAAAAGCTGCAAATTGTTGCAAAAAAGTTGTTGCAAAAGTTTTAAGTTACAAGTTTTATTGGTAACATACACAATCATACATATATATATAGTGAAATGCCTAATACGACTCTCCACACAGAAAATGAATCACTTATTTAAATCACTGGTGTGACTCTCTGATCTGAATCACTGGTCTGAATCTCTAATTTCAGTGACTGATCTGAACTTGATCTGAATCACTGATGTGAATCTCTGGTTTGAATCATTGGTCTGAATTACTGATCTGAATTTTCTGATCTGAATCACTGATGTGAATCTGATTTAAATCTCTCATCTGAATCTCTAATCTCAGTCACTAATGTGAATCTGATGTGAATCTCTGATCTGAATGACTGATCTGAATCTTTGATCTGAATCATTGATCTGAATCTGTGATTTGAATCACTGATGTGAATCCGATCTGAATCTGATCTGAATCTCTGATATGAATCACTGATCTGAATCTGATTTGAATCTCTCATCTGAATCTCTAATCTCAGTCACTAATCACAATCTGATGAATCTCTGATCTGAATCACTGATGTGAATCTCTGGTTTGAATCATTGGTCTGAATTACTGATCTGAATTTTCTGATCTGAATCACTGATGTGAATCTGATTTAAATCTCACATCTGAATCTCTAATTCAGTCACTGTCAGTCATCATCTGAATCTGATGTGAATCTCTGATCTGAATGACTGATCTGAATCTTGATCTGAATTGATCTGAATCTGTGATTTGAATCACTGATGTGAATCCATCTGAATCTGATCTGAATCTCTGATATGAATCACTGATCTGAATCTGATTTGAATCTCTGATCTGAATCTGATTTGAATCTCTGATCTGAATCTCTCGTCTGAATCTCTAATCTCAGTCACTAATCTGAATCTGATGTGAATCTCTGATCTGAATGACTGATCTGAATCTTTGATCTGAATCTGTGATTTGAATCACTGATGTGAAATGATCTGAATCTGATCTGAATCACGATCTGAATCTGATATGAATCACTGATCTGAATCTGATTTGAATCTCTGATCTGAATCTCTAATCTCAGTCACTAATCTGAATCTGATGTGAATCTCTGATCTGAATCACTGATCTGAATCTTTGATCTGAATCTGTGATTTGAATCACTGATGTGAAATGATCTGAATCTGATCTGAATCTCTGATATGAATCACTGATCTGAATCTGATTTGAATCTCATCTGAATCTCTAATCTCAGTCACTAATCTGAATCTGATGTGAATCTCTGATCTGAATGACTGATCTGAATCCCTGATCTGAATCTCTGATCTCAATCACTGATGTGAATCTGATCTTAATCTGTGGTTTGAGTCACTGATGTGAATCTGTGATCTGAAACCGATCTGAAATACTGATCTGAATCTCTGATCTGAATCACTGATCTGAGTCTGATTTGAATCTTTAATCTGAATCTCTAATTTTAGTCACTAATCTGAATCTGATGTGAATCTCTGATCTGAATCACTGATGTGAATCTCTGACTGTGGTGTGTTGTGTGTTTGATTCAGGTAGCGGTTCATGAGATCGGTCATGTTTTAGGGCTTCCTCACATCTACCGTCCTGGGTCCATCATGCAGCCCAGTTACCTTCCTCAGGACGCCGGCTTTGAGATCGACTGGATGGACAGAAAATCCATTCAGAACCTGTACGGTGAGCACTAGAGATTATAATTAGATTATTATATTTATGCATTAAGAAAATGATGACTATTTGTAAGATTTCTACACATTATGAGACATTTGTTTATAACAAACACAAACCCATTACTGTAAGGGTATTAAAGTATTTATACAGTAGCCGAAGTATAAAATATTGTAGTATTTGATGTACCTGTGTGAATGTTTTGCATTAACAAGAAATTTTATGAGAATTTGAGTTGGAAATGTCTTTGATTGTCACGAATATAACCCCCCAATGCAAATAAAACAGTCTTTGTTTTCCTACATCATAAACAGAAGTATAATTAGTTTGGTATGTGTTTTCTCTGTCAGGTGTGTGTACGGGTCGCTTCAGCACCGTGTTTGACTGGATCAGGAAGGAGCAGACGCCGTACGGTGAGGTCGTTGTGCGTTTCAACACCTACTTCATGCGGGACGGCTGGTACTGGCTCTATGAGAACCGTAATAACCGGACACGCTACGGGGATCCGGTGGCGGTGCAGGTGGGCTGGCACGGGCTTCCCTCCAACGGCGTGGACGCTTACGTTCACGTGTGGAACCGCAAAACAGACGCTGTCTACTTTTTTAAAGGTATTTATTTCCTTACCAAAAGTTTATTTGCATGCATTTGAGTACAAAAACACAATATTAGCTCAAAGACTAAAAGAGTATTGCATTGCACATAGAGATTACAGCACAAACTCAAAAAGAAAACAGCAAAAAAGTTTACTTTTGTATTTTGCAGTTTACATGTTTTACATTTGTATTTTGCATTGCACATTTGTATTTTGCAGTTTACATATTTTGCATTCAAAATTTGCATTATGCATTATTCTGTATTTTTGCTTTTTTAACATATTTTACATGTGTTATTTGCATTATTTTGCATTGTGGATTTGAATTTTGTAAATATTTTGCTTTTTATTTTGCCGTTTACATATTTTTTTAATATTTGTACATAGGTGCATTTTTGTATTTTTGCAGGGTTTTTATAAAAATATTGTACATTTGCATTGTGCATTATTTTTCTTGTGCATTCTAATTTTGTGCATATTTTAAAGAAAATTTGCATTTTGCTTCTTTACATATATAACTTTTGTATGTTGCTTTTGCTTTTTTGTGGATGTTTTACATTTGTATTTTGCATTATTTTGCTATTTGTATGTGCATTTTGCTTCTTTCATTATTTTGTGCATTTGAATTTTGTACATATTTTACTTTTTATTTTGCAGCGTACATATTTTTTTAGATTTGTACATTAGTGCATTTTGTATTTTTGCAGGTTTTTAAAACATTTTACATTTGCATTTTTTTCTTGTGCATTTGAATTTTGCATTTTGCTTCTTTACGTATTTTAATTTTTATATGTTGATTTTTGCTTTTTTGTATATGTCTTATATGTGTATTTTGCATTATTTTGCACTGTGCATTTGCATTTTGCTTCTTTACATATTTGTATTCTGCATTTTGATTTTTTGCATGGTCCTTGTTCACATATTAGCATATTTGCAGGTTTTTTTTTAGCATGCTTGGAGTTTTTGCATACTACCCTACGCTTCTACAGTATGATGTGCATGTATACTGTTCATATGTTTGCATGTATTGATGTCGTGTTGTGCTGTTTCAGGTGTGCAGTACTGGCGTTATGACAGTGAGAATGATCAGGTGTTGACTGAAGATTCAGACGGCCGCTCGTATCCTCGTCTGATCTCTGAAGGTTTTCCCGGCGTGTCTGGACCAGTGGACACCGCATACTATGACCGGAGAGATGCTCACATCTACTTCTTCAAAGGCTCACAGGTAACAGCTGCTAATATTCCACACTTAACCATTCAAGATGACCAGATAGTTCCAGTGTCCAGTGGTGATCTAGTAGGATGATAGTAATTGCACAATATTATTTTGCAGGTGTTCAGGTTTGATGTGCGTGTGAACCGCTTGGCTGCTTCTTCCCCACAAAAAATCACAGAGGTGTTTCCCGCCGTTGTTCCTGGAAACCATCCCGTGGGTAACTTGGACGCGGCTTATTTCTCATACACTCACAACACGGTGTTCCTGCTGAAGGGCTCGTGGTTCTGGCGGATGGTGAGCGGCAGAGATCGCAGACGGAGCGTCTCTCTGCCTCCGAATGGCCTGATGCCCCGCAGAGACGTGGAGCAGCAGTGGTTCGACATCTGCGACGTTCACAGCAGCTCTCTGAGAACCACACGCAGATGATGAACCACGCAAACCTCAGATCTGATCTCAGATCAGCCACAAACTGAATGAGGAAGACTGCAGCACTTTGCTGTTTTTATATGAGCAGGAACTGTTCATCTGAATCAGGGATTTTATACTTTTTTTGTCAGCTGACTTTAAATATATAATTGAAGTGTCCTGAGATTTAAGTTAAAGGAACAGTTCACCGACGGATCCTCTGCAGTGAATGGGTGCCGTCAGAAAGAGAGTCCAAACAGCTGATAAAAACATCACAATAATCCACAAGTAATCCACACCACTCCAGTCCATCAGTTCACATCTTGAGAAGACAAAAGCTGAAGCAAATCCATCATTAAGACATTTTTCCATAATCCAAGTCCATAATCCATAATAACGCTTCCTCCAGTGAAAAAGTGGTCTGAATCAGGAGAGAAATCTGCACAGATCAAGCACCGTTTACAAGCCAAAAAAAATATGTATAACAGGAAATGCACTTTTTTACTGGAGGAAGCGTTATTATGGATTTTGGACTCATATTTTAGTTCAGTACATCTTAATGATGGATTCCTATTTTTTTTACTCGTCTTCTTAAGATGTTAATTGATGAACTGGAGAAAATCACTGCAATAATTGAAATTGTCAGTCATTTATATTTCTTTTGTAGTTAGATATTTCTATAAGTCAGCATGTATGTGACGCAATGCTGTACAACAAGATTTGACAAAAACATTTTTACCTATACTGTTTGCTGGATTATGGCTCGATATTTATTAAGTTATTTATTATTTGTTATTATATGTTTGTTGTAAACATGTCCTTTTTTTAGAATAAATTCCTATTTACAAGAAATCAGTTCAGCAGTGTTTTCTATCTACAGTGGTGTTTCTCTGTTTATCTTAAAAACCCTTTGTTACAACACTGAGAATTATTTATACATGCACTCATTTATAAAGCTCAACAACTTTTGCTTAATAATAAACATATTATTTCTTAATTAATGCCTGTTTATACCAGGGTTATTGTAGTTAACTTCAAATAAAACCTTAAAAATACATTGAAAAAAAGCTTTAACTAAGAATAAAATAAAACATAAAAGCCTAAACCTATTTTATTTCAGCAAGTTGACAAGACAACTGAAATAGAAGACTGACATCTAATAAATAATAAAAATGCAAAAAACTTTCAAATAAAACTTTACTCTAAATGAACACTTATTCATCACTTATATTCAACAATTAATCAAGCTGTAATGTTTGTTTAGGAAACACATTTCACTCAAAGTGTTGGAAACCTCTAGTAAAACTTACAAACAAAGTGCGGAATCAATAAACAGGCAAAAAATGGACCATGTTATGATGATGCCATAGATACTTTATCATTATTCTGCACTGATTAAATGTGCTGTTGATGTGTGTTTATCAGCCTGCAGCTGCTGTGAGTGATTCCACAGAAATCAGTTAGTTTACCTCTAACACAAACCATCAGAATATGAATTCATGTGATGATTAATAACATGAGTCAGCAGCACGCAGGCTGGAATCAGATTACATGAGCAAAAACATGCATATTAATGTGCTGATGACACTTGATAGAAAATACAGCCATGCAACTAATTAGGAAATAATTGCATTCCAGTAGTGATCTGTTGCTATGGAGAGTAACTCCATAAATCACCACCGACTATTAGAGCTGATGAGTCCTCCTTGTAAATTAAAAAATTAAAAATAATGACCAGAAGATTATGACAGGGGAGGTGAGGGGGCACAGTGTCCTATAGTGGGTTGGGTTGGGTTGGGTTGGGTTGGGCTGGGCCCTCTGGGGCCCCCTGTGGTGCCTTGTTTTATTGTTAATTAATTCTATATGGTTCACATTTACTGATTACTGGTTTTAGCACCAGCAGAGGGCGACGCTGCATGTGCAAACACACAGAGACAGACTGTACACTAGCACACTGCTCATACTAATGTGCATTATGTATGAAAGTCACTTTTTGAATATTTGCCAGTTTTTGTGATGTCTATTAAAGATTTACTCATTTAGCATGACAATGTCAAACCAAAGCCAAAATAAATAAATAACACAACACATACACAAAACTAAATTTAAAGGGGTGCTATTATGCTTTTTCACTTTTTGAACTTTAGTCAGTGTGTGGTTGTGTATCTTTGGGCATAATAAAGATCTACAAAGTTACAAATCTCAAAGTCCACTTCAAAAGGAGATATTTCGTTTTTAAAAAGTCCCTTTTCAAGAACTACAACGAACGGCTCCTTTGGACTACAACGTTTGTTTTCCGCATGCAATGATGTCACAACCATGGACTGTAAAAAATATGGACGTAGTGTCCGTGACGTCACCCGTAGCTTTCTAAAGAGCCTTTTTGAAGCTCTTAGTGGGCGGGAGTCGGCCGTCACCATCATGGAATCGCGTCACTGCACGTCACTCCCGGATAATCGAAAATGGGCAAAGAGGCGTGACGTGGGTGGAGCTGGTTGCTGAAACCACGCCCGCTTAGCGCGACGGTGGTGACAGCAGCCGCCAATAGTATGTTCCGTACAAGTTGTTTATATAAAAAGCCTTTCTTTTGTATTATTATTATTATTATTCATTTTATGTTTTATTTATTTATTTTTTTACTTTTATTAATTTATTGTATTCTTTTATACATGTATATGTGCACTGCCCCTGACATGTAAGGATATATGTGCTCTTGTATGTAAAATATATGGTTGTATTTGTATGTAGTTGTTTTCGTTGAAGTTCAATAAAAAAAAACAATAGTATGTTCCTGTACAACCGGAGGCTGCAGTTTCAGGACCGCAGATCTAGGCCCGCATTTCTAAGACCCTATTTTTTGTGACAGCGCCATCTAGAGGAGATCTGATTCAAGCATAAAACAAAAACTATTCATTTTTTATCTTTCCATCTTATTTTTAATGTAAGACCTGGTGTGAACTTGTGTTCGAGGCAGTGTCAGCAATCTCAATTTAGCCTTTTTAGCTGTGCAAAACAGTTCATTGTTCTGCTTAATGTTATAAATTAGCATTTGTATTCAAATTATCTTACATTTATTAATGTACCAATAAACACACTAATTTGTAGCGCAATTGTTTTAGCGTTTACTGCACTTTATGCGTGTCACACATCAGACGTGAATCGCTGTGCTGCAGATGAACTGAAGTCTCGCAAAGATACAAGTCTTTCTTTACAAAAAAAAAAGAATTTAAAACCAGAATATATATAGAATATATTGAAATAAATTAGGTTAAATATTTCAATCGGGTTTCCAATGTTCAGGGTATGTTAAGAGTTAGGAGTTGGTTAGGACAATAATTAAGTGTATACAATTAAACAACTACATATTTCTTTAAAATATAATAACATACAGAACTGAACAGTAAGTGCTATTAAATAGTATAAGAAGCTAATACATACATAAATACAATAAATAAATAAAATAATACAAACAAAAAACAAAACAAAACTATAGGGTCCTAGAAATGCGGTCCTGAAACTGCACCCTCCGGTTGTGCAGGAACATACTATTGACAGCGGCGGCAATCCACCTGTCACTCAAGTGACCACGCCCTAAATTATGCAGAACTTTAAGACTTAAAATAATTTAAACGGGTGAGTTATAAAAAAAATCACCCCCCTCACAGTTGACATGAGGGTGCATTTAGCTATATAG
The DNA here is from genome assembly GCA_012976165.1 of Labeo catla. Lineage (NCBI taxonomy): Eukaryota > Metazoa > Chordata > Actinopteri > Cypriniformes > Cyprinidae > Labeo > Labeo catla. The sequence continues at coordinate 101,013 of VONZ01001574.1, read as the reverse complement.
ACCAAAACCACTTTTTGTACCAGACTGTATACCTTTTTTTTTTTTCTGCTGTAAAGTTGGGCATTTTAACATGGGGAGTCTATGGGATAGACTCCCTTTTGGAGCCAGTCTCTAGCGGCCAGTCGATGAATTGCAGTTTAAATCACTTCCGTGTTGGCTTCAATAGAGAGAGCGGGAGGTTGCCGCTTGGTTGAATCCCGTTTCAACGAGAGGCAGCGCAGCGGATGTAAACACAAGCATTGACTGGAGTGGCCGCTTCAGAGCTGTAACGCGCCGCAGACCAGTGCAGTTTGTGGTGAGATATTTATTCATCATTCAGTGTAGATAACGTTAGCTTCACTTATAACGTGAGTGTTTTTTAAAATGCATAAACTTGCACTAGAATAGTCTAGGCTGATCAGCGATGATGTTCTTTGATAATGTTAGGCTGCTTTTAACCTTATGCTGGAGCTGGTTTCGGGCAATGAAACTAAGTATGTAAAATAATTAAATACATTAGCACGATAATATGATGTATTGGCGATCTCGCAGGCTGATGATAGGACCCAGCACTACTGTAGCGTATTATTTACTCACCCTTCATGCATCCTAGGTGTATATGACTTCCTTTCTTCGAACAAATGCTATCGGAGTTATATTAAAATGTATCCTGACACGGCCAAGCTTTAGAACAGCATAGACGGGTGTTTTTCCTCATCGGTCCAAAACAAGTCCAATAATATGCATCCATCCATAATAAAAAGTGCCTCACACGGCTCCTGGGGGTCAATAAAGGCCTCCTGTAGCGGATGCGTTTTTGTAAGAAAAATATCCATATTTAAAACGTAAGAATCACTTTAATTTAGCTTGCGCTAACAGTTGTACACAGAACTTGCTTCTTTGACAAGGGGTGTGGCAGTACTGAAACAACGTCTAAGCTGTTCACCAATCACAACGCAGTGGGACAGCTAACCAATCACAGCACATTTCGTTTTTCTGAAGGCGGGGCTTCATTAAACCCCGAACTAATTGAGCCATTTGTGCCAGGCTGGGAGAAATGTATTGTAATAATGTAAATGATGTTAAAAGTAATGTGTTTTTTGAACCACCAAGCATGAGAGCATGTTCTAGTACACCCCCAATACAAAATCAACACTTTGTAAAAGAGCATAATAGGACCGCTTTAAAACTAAGATTTTCTTACTCAGTATTTTTGTCTTGTTTTCTATTGAGTAGCAAAATGACAAGCAATTTTCCTTAAAAAAAAAAAAAAAATATCAAAATGAAATGCTATAAAGAAGACAAACTATCTGTCTGATGGGGAAAACGATTAGTTCCCTAGACTCCACTGGTGGATATTTTTGTTTTGTTTAAAGCAGAAAATCACTTAATGTTGATGATTTATTTCAGAAACATGACTTAACATCTTAAGCCTTTCTGCTTCCCAAGTTCATGATTCTTGGTTTAAATTTTACGTATTTTTAATGGAAGACAAGGAAAAAATATTGAGTAAGAAAATCCTGTTTTTTGCAGTGTAAATGTTCCCAAAGGGAGGTTTTGTCATATTTACTCATGTTTTTGTCGTGTTGTTGTCTGTTTACCGCAGTAATGATGTGAGGAATACTCTACATCTCATATTACCTTTTCATTAAAGATATGACTGTGAAATAGCTGTTGCTATGGAAACGTTTGAGTGAAAACACTGGCAGCGTTATGCAGAATTACATTGTTTACAGCGTCGCTCAGGCTGATGGGACACACACACACACACACACACTGGAAATGAGTCTGTGTTTTGTGAAGCTTTCATTAGCTTGTTTTCCAGTGATAACTGATGAATATTTTGGTCAGAGAAGTAATTTCTTGTCACACACACACATCAGAATAATGAGCTTTCAGGCAGTGGATCGAAGCACAAACCTCATGAAATGATGATGATGATGATAATGATAATGATATTCCAAAACATTCTGCCTGATGAGACACGTGACTCTGTATCTGAACATTCATATTAAAGCTGATTTGAGTGTGAATATGGTGGTGTGATGTGTATGGTGATGTAAACACAGTGTGTTTCTCTGTCAGCTCATTGTTATTATATTCTGTCAATCAGTTTTGAAGCGGACGGCCTGGAAACAGTGTTTCTCCTCAGATTCATCGGGTCACGGTGAGTTCACAACATAGTGTTTCCCAGAGTGTTCCTCAGATTGGCCTCAGATTCATGCCGGATATGTCTGTTTGTCTGTGTGTGTTTTGTTGAGGCAGTATCTGTGTTCATGAGTGTTTGTCTGTGGTGGATGGAGGCTCAGTGATTGTGGTTTGTAAAGTAGGTTGAATCACTCTGGGCGGCGTGTGACTGCGACCCTTCCGGGCAACACTCAGAAAATGGGGCAGAAAGCGTCGCGTTCCTCCCTCGGTGTCTCTGACTCACTCTGTCTCTCCTCTCATCAGATCGTCTGCAGACGAACGACAGGCCTGCGTTTCCCAGCATTCACAGCTGATCCGTGAGAAGATTCCATGCCGTGCGGAGGTACGATACAACTTTAATTGTTAATATCTCATGTTCTCTTTGTCAATTTTCATCAACTTTATTATGATTTATACATACTTTATGGACTTTTAGGACTTTTATTGAGACTACTGACTTAAACAGCAAAAATAAAATAGAATAAATAAAATAAATAAATAAATAAATAAACAAACAAACAAATAAAATAAAATAAAATAAAATAAAATAATAAAAAATCTAAAAATAAAATAAAATGGTGGCTAGTTACAGGACCTCAAATTTTAACTTTTTTCCCAACATTTTTAACCCAAAATTGTTATGTTGAAAAACAAAGTTCAGGTCCCTGTTTTTTTTTGTTTTGTTTTTTTAATAATCACATTCTCTTGTTTTGTGTAGATGTTTCAGGAACCTCCACTGTAAAAGTTACAAATTGAATCTATGAATAGTTGAATAATATCTCATGTTCTGTTTGTCAATTTTCATCAATTTTATTATAATTTTACTTACTTTAAGAATACTTACTTTATGGACTTTTAGGACTTTTATTGAAAGTATTGACGTAAACGACTAAAATAAAATAAAATAAAATAAAATAGTGGGTAGTTACAGGACCTCAAACTTTTTTCCCAACATTTTTAACCCAAAATTGTTTTGTTGAAAAACAAAGTTCAAGTCCATATTTGTTTGTTTATTTTTTTTATTTATTTATTTTTTTTCATAATCACATTTTCTTGTTTTGTGTAGAGGAACTTTCACTGGAAGCTCCAATGCAAAAATCATTTTGCCACTCATTATAAAATACATTTATTTTGATGCAAAATTATGTAAGCTATTTATATGTAAACAAGACCTGTTTGCCAGTGAGGTTAGACATGTTAACATAAATCATGATATATTCTCTGAAAACAAGTTTTGCAACATAATTTTAATGAAATTAAATATTTGACATGTTTATATTGCTTGCATCGTGTACAATGTCATCTAGCTATCATCTAAAAATGGCTATTTTTATTTTTAATGAAATTATTCTAAAATATCTTTCCCTTTATTGAGTGACAGAGATGGGAAAAAAACAAAATTTGAATTCAAATGCAAAAATTAGATACAGAATAGCAACTTTAATTTAAATTGTTAATGTTTAAAAATCTGTATGACTTACGGACAAAGATAAAGACATGTTTCTTTGAATTTCAACTTAGTAAAGTCTTCTTGTCATTCTTGTCATTCCAAGGTGGAATTTTAATTTTACTTAAATAATTATATTTTCAAAATGCATGTATTTAAATTCCTTAGAATCAGCATGAATTCATTAACTGTGAAACAAAAAGTATGAGCATGCTTTAAATATGACAATTCAGTGTTACATTTACACTAGTGCAAAATTCAAAATTTTTCAGAACATTTAGGAAAACCAACATACTGTGCAGATTCAGACATACAAGTATGACAGTGTTATTCAATGTTTTGTCTTCTTGTGCTCTGTGAAGCGTGATGCAAACGTCTCTCTTTTCTCTCGCCTCATAAAGATGAAGCGCACCGTCCCGCTCGGAGCAAGTCTCAAAGAAAATGATTATGAGGCCGATTCCACTTCCCCCAAATGTGTGTCATTCCGGGCGGGCGATAATGATGTCGTTACGGGACGGCTCTTATTGTCCTTCATTATGTTCTGCTCCGGTCACGTGACCCGGTTATCTGGCCCTCGCAGGCCGGCCGGCCCCTCGCTGAAGAACAGGCACAATGGTTACGGGTCGTTTCTCTGCCGTCGGAGATAAACAGAGACGTGCAGGTGACCCTCAAAGCGCCCGCTTTATCGCTTACATTCATTCAGGAGGAGAATCGAACACGCGTGTTCACGAGTGGATGAATCTCAGCGTTTGATCGTATCTCCTGACTGAAGACGTTTAGTGAAATGAAGCTCAGTTCAGTCTCTGAATCTCTGACCTTCAACACAGAGCAGAAACATCACACTGATCCACACACACAAGCACAAACACGCACGCTCTGAACATACAAAAATACATCATGATACTTGTGTTTGATGTCATGCTAGTAACATGCTAATCATGCTAGAATCATGTTAGCAAAATGCTAGTAACAGGCTAATTATGCTAGAATCATGTTAGCAAAACGCTAGTAACAGGCTAATCATGCTAGAATCATGTTAGCAAAACGCTAGTAACAGGCTAATCATGCTAGAATCATGTTAGCAAAACACTAGTAACAGGCTAATCATGCTAGTATCATGTTAGCAAAAAGCTAGTAACATGCTAATCATGTTAGCAAAATGCTAGTAACAGGGTATTCATGCTAGTATCGTGTTAGCAAAATGCTAGTAACATGCTAATCATGGTAAAAGCATGCTAATAACTTGCTAATCATGTTACAAACATGCTAGCAACATGGTAGTAAAATGTTAAAATAATGCTAGTAACTTGCTAACCATGCTAGCAACATACCAGTGACGTGTTAATCATGCTAGCAACATGCTAGTAACTTGCTAATCATGTTTGAATCTTGCTAGTAACTTGCTAATCATGTTAGTAACATGTAAACAACATGCAACTAACATGCTAATTGTGCTAACAACATGTTAGTAACATGCTAGTAATATGCTGGTCATGTTATAAATGTGCTTGCAACATGCTAATCATGCTAGAAACATGTTAGCAACATGGTAGTAAAATGCTAGAATAATGCTGGTAACTTGCTAACCAGGTTCTGAATCTTGCAAGCAACTTGCTAACATGCAAATTATGTAAACAACATGCAACTAACATGTTAATCATGCTAGTAACAGGCTAGTAACATGCTAATCATGCTAACAGCATGTTAGTAACATGCTAGTAATATTCTGGTCATGTTGGAAACGTGCTAGCAACATGTTAGTAACATGTTAATCATGCTAGAAAACATGTTAGTAACTTGCTAATCATGCTAACAACATGCTAGTAACATGCTAGTAAAATGCTGGTCATGTTAGAAACATGTTAGCAACATGCAAGTAACATGTTAATCATGCTAGAAACGTGCTAGCAACATGCTAGTAACATGTTAATCATTTTAGAAAACATGATAGTGACTTGCTAACAACATACTAGTAGCTTGTTATTCATGCTAGTAGCATGTTAATAACTTGTGAATCATGGTAACAACATGCTAGTAACATGTTAATAATATGCTGGTCATGTTAGAAACATGCTAGCAACATGCTAGTATCATGTTTATCAAGCTAGAACACATGCTAGTAACTTGCTAATCATGCTAGCAACATGCTAGTAGCTTGTTATTCATGCTAGTACCATGCTAGTAAGTTGTGACTCATGCTAGTAACATGTTAATCATGCGTCCAGTTGTGTCTGATGTGTGTCCAGTGTGATTTACAGCATCACTGTGGTGTTGTTTCTGTGGTGTGGGCAGCTGATTCGGCTCGTGACCCTTCTGTTTTCCTCTCACCCTCTCAAACCGCTGCACTTCTCTTTTTCCTCATACAGAGACAGTGGAGCAGATCTCGTTCAGTCAGGAGCTGATTGTGGAGCTGAAGGACGGGTGAAGATCCCGGAGATGCTTGATTCTCTCCACACGTCTGGATCTTGTGATCTGAGGCCACTGAAGAAGCACTTTTCACAATATAACAGTATGTAAAACTTCTAGACTGTATTTTGAGACATGGCGTGTGACTGAAGCATGAACTGAGCAAAACATCAAGATAAACAACTAAACCAAACACTGACCGGATCAAAGCAGGGCTATTAACTCAAACTACAACTGAAACCAGTCTTACTTTACTATCACTGAGATATTATGGGTTTATTATTATTTTGAATCAGATTTATTGTTATATTTGATATTTTAATTTTAATTTTAGTTAACGTTGTTTTATATATCTGTATTGTTTTTTATTAATTAATTTCAGTTTTAGTTATTTTAATGTATAAAATTAAAGTTGAAATTAAAATGAAATGTTGCTGAAATGAAAACTTATGTTTATTTATTTTCAGTTAAGGTTGGTTTATTTCAATTAACAATTTTATTTTATTTTAAATTGTTTTATTTTAGTTTCAGTTTTCGTTTTCATTAACTATAATAATCCTGACTAAAACCCTAAAAAACTTTTTCATTACTTGAGATAAAATAAACATATATTTTATGAAAAAAAAGTCATAAAAATAATAAAATGCAATAAAAAAATCATTTTATTTTAAATTTAAAACTTTTCAGTTTTATTTTAGCTAATTTGCAAGACAGCATTTCTTAAAATACACTTTGTTTATTTTAAGGTACTAAAATGACTGAAATAAAATGAATAAAAATAGACAAAAATACTAAAAATGCCAATCTTGGCAAACAAGTATAATGAAAATGGAAAATATAAAACTAAAAACTAATCCAAATTAATAATAAAAACTATAATAGTATCTCGGTGATACTAAATTAATACCGAGCACAGTTCAGTGAATTTGTATAACGTTTGAACTTGTTTTATATATATTTTAATATTTTTAGAAGATGTTTTTTCTATATTTTTATCCCTAAGTTGTCAATCTCATGTTCATTGAATTGTGATAAAAACAATAGACATATTAACAAAAATACAAAAAACAAATTACTAGAGCTTTAACTAAAATTAAAATAAAAACTGAAAATATAAATCTAGATAATAACTGATAATATAAATATAATTTAGTATCACTGAAATATTATGGTTTTTATTATTATTTTATAGATTTATTTTTATATTTTCTTTTTTCATTTTAATTTGAGTTAAAGCTTCAGTGATTTTGTTGTTTTTTTAATGTCTATATTGTAATTTGTTCAGTTTTAGTTATTTTAATACATTAGTTAAAATTAAAATAAAATGTTGCTGAAATAAAAAGTTATTTATATTTTATTTTATTTGAATTAACGTATATTTTAAGTAACAAAAAATGTTTTATTTTAAAATGTAATATAAAAGACATTTTCATTTGAGATATTTATATAAACTTAAAATAATAAAAAATAATAAAATTGTGCAATAAAATAAAATATATATATTTTATTTTTAATTTAAAACTTTTCCATTTTATTTCAGCTAATTTGCAAGACAGCATTTCATGTTTTAACTTTGTTTATTCTGATGTACAAAAATTACTGAAATAAAATAAATAAATAAAAATAATTATAAAATAGACCAAAAAATACTAAAAATTTTAAAAGTAAAATGAAAATGGATAATATAAAAATGAAAACTAATTCAAATTAATAATAAAAGATACTAAATTAATGCTACACACAGGTCAGTGATTTTATTTAAAGTGTGAACTTGTTTTATATATATTTTATTATTTTTACAAGATGTTTTTTTTTTTTTTTATCTTTTTATTCCTAGTTGGAGTATGGAAAAAAAATCTAATTTTCATAAAATTTATTTCAATTTGAAGTACTACAACTAAATGTAATAAAAATGTAATATAAACAATAGACATATTTAAAAAAAAAAAAAAATGATGCAACTACAAATGATGCAAACACAAACAAAATTACTATTACTAATTAAAATTAAAATAAAATATAAAAATAACATCTAATTCAAAATATTAATAAAACTATAATAGTATCTCAGTAAAGCTCTTCAGTGATGCTTTAGTGATGAACTCATCAAATATGATGTTATGAAGATGAGTACGATGATATAGTAACAAAAAAAGAAAATAAATACATTTTTGTGCATGAGATACTTGTGTCTCCTTTATGCAAAATATTGATTGTGTTTAAACACAGTTTTACACACACAGACTGTTAATGAAATAATGAAGCAGCAGCGGTTCAGAGGCTTCAGTCGTGTATGAATATCATTGTAAAGCTTCCCGACACACGCTTACATGTTCGATTCAGTGGCTAAACACAGATAAGACATGCAGAATCACTCCAACGACACGCTGTCACTGAGCACACGACGCCGCTGTCACAACCGCTCATTTGCATATTAATGAGGCTAACAAATACTCCCTTAATGACCTGCAGCACGACTCAATCACAGCAAAAGTGATCAGATCCCAGCGCTGTGTGTTTTACAGTCTCTGTGTTTCATGATCAGGCTCTTAATAACGTCCCACAGAACACACACACACACACATCAGAGTGTAAACACACAGTTATCAGTGTTTGAGGAGTGCGCTAATGAGACGAGGCCGTTAACATCTGCTGGAAATCATCACTGTGTTCTGCATAAACAGCGACTGATTGATAAAAGCAGTGTATGATTTCTGACACGACGACTCTCCGATTCATCACAGTCAAACACAGCAGAACAACAACAAAACACTCATCAGCAGCAGCATTTCCTCCGCATTACGTTCACCTCGTTTAACATGCTGTTCATTAAGATGATAATCACTGCACTAATAAATGATCCTGTTTACAAGAATAATTCACTCTTTAATGAAAATTCTGTCATTATTTACTGGTTCTAAACCTGTTTTCCTTCATAAAACACAAAAGCAGCCAAAAAAATTAGCTCTTTTATATACAATGAAAGTAAATGGTGACTAGGACTTCAAAAACAAATCTATACTGCAAATTTCCTGAAGCCAAATCATATTTTTCTGCAGGGATTATTGTTCACTAATAATATTCCCTTTTTTTATTTCAGCTCTAAACCACATTAAAATCAAACCTGATGCAACACATGTTTAATTTCAGCAAGGATGCATTAAATGGATTGACTTTTACATTGTTACAAAAATAAAATAAAATTCACATTTACATTTAGTCATTTTGCAGGTGCTTTTATCCAAAGCCACTTACAAATTAGGACAATGGAAGCAATCTAATTATACAATAAATAAAAACAAAACAGAACAGAAAAAGAATAGAGCTTTTTTTTTTTGCTTTGTTATTTGTATAAGAAATAAAATGAAAACAGATAGAAAAGATAGATTATATGAAGAATAGTGAAGCTAGTGAGCTAGTTTTTTTTATAAAATAAAATAAAATAAAACAAAATAAATGCTGCTATTTTGAACTTAAATTAAAAAAAAAATCAGTTTCCACGAAAATATGAAGCAGAACCAGTATTATTTTAGCATTATTGATAAACCATTAATTTTCACTTTTCATTTTAATTTTTAGTAGTTTTAGTAGTTCCGTTGTTTTTCTTTTTTTTTATTAGTTTTTTTATTATTATTATTTATATATAGGTTATTTATATTGAGGTTTAGTTTTAGTTTATTTAGTTTTAGTGATTTTAGTAGTCCAGTTAAAACTAAACAGAAAAAAAAGAAAAATGTTGTTTTGGCAAATAGCTAGAAAAAAAAAAATATATATATATATATATATAAAGCTTAAATATATTTACAAAGTATATTTTTATATTTTTATTTTATTTCTGTTAATGTTTACTTTTAATTTATGATTTTTAATGGTTTTAGTTTTAGTTAACAATAATAACCCTGAGCAGCACAATTGTTTTCAACATTGCTAATAATCTTGAGGAGCAAATCAGCATGTTAGAATGATTTCTGAAGGATCACGTGACACTGAAGACTGGAGTAATGATGCTGAAAATTCAGCTGCGCATCACTGAAATAAATTACACTTTAACACATATTCACATAGAAAACAGCTGTTTTTAATTCTAATAATATTTAATATTTTGACTGTATTTTCAAATAAATGCAGCCTGGATCAAACCTGATCAAGTGAGATGCTTCATTAAAGCTGGAGCAAACATTAGAGCTTGTGAAACCAGTCTAATTAAACATTTATATTAACATCATCTCTTAACATAAATATCTTCTTACATGTTCACTCTTTCATTTTTAGATCAGAAAGGTCATATTTGAGACGAAAGCATGAATTTGACTCCGGCTGTTGACACGAAGAGGGACTCACAGACGCAATCTTCCAGCTCACGAGCATGTCATTAGCCCCTAAATTACAAACATAATTAGCAGAATTGATTCGCGGTGAGCCTCCTGAGGGGCGTCAGTCTGTGTCAGAGACACGTCTGCGTGAACAGAGACAGTTCTTACTGTCGTCCTGTATTGTCTCATTCACATTCTCATGCTCTTCATCAGCCGCAGAAGAGAAGCCACATTCTCCGTCTACATTTGTTCAGTGTAATTTAAACTAAGACTCTGTTTGTTAGTGTTGGTCAATAGCTGCCAGAGCCCCGCCCCTCCTCTTATTAATATGCAAATGAGCAGCTCTGGACAGAGGCGTGATGTCTTCAGTGTGAATGGAGCTGAATAATACATCGCATGTTTGAAAAGTGAATCTTTGCACGGCTGAGTTACGGCTGCTCTCAAATCCTGTGTAAGGATGTAATGCCACATTTAGAACAAGACTAATTTATGCCTGCTCTGACCCACCTCATCCATTGCTGTGTAAATGCATTCATGCCATCTCTGAGCAGCATTCAACAGTGTGTAAAGACACCGAAATGCCACTTCAGCACCTTTGCAGTGTTAACAGTCTTTGATTTTGCAGGGCCAAACCACACGTGAAGATCGTGGGGAATAAAAGTGTTCAATAATTCATCAACAGATTGATAGATGAAGGTCTCAGCATGACTGAAACATCTGCAAAAACCTCAAAACCTCAAAAACCTGCAGCTCCAATGTTCATGTGAACATCAGTAAAAATCTCCTCATAAATGACTAGGTGTTTTATTCTTTTAAGAGGTTCTTCACTGCAAAAAATGATGTTTTTGTCTTCTTTTCCAGCACAAATATCTAACGATTTTTGAATCAATGTACATGTAAATGAGAGGCAAAATAAAGAGAGTTTATGCTTAAAACAGGAACTAATATCTGCTTGTTTTCCTTTTGAATTCAAATGATTTTTCTGACCTTAATGGCAGATATTTTTCTTGTTTTAGTCAAAAATTTGCTTAATTTACACTACAAGTCAAAAGTTGTAATGTAAGTTGTAATGTTTTTTTAAAGAAGTCTCTTCTGCTCACCAAGCTTGCGTTTATTTGATCCAAAGTACAGCAAAAACATTATAAATAGTAAAAATATTTTTACGATTTAAAATGACTGTTTTCTGTGTGAATATTTTAAAATGTAATTTACTTTTGTGATTTCAAAGCTGATTTTTTAGCATCATTACTCCAGTCACATGATCCTTCAGAAATCATTCTAATATTCTGATTTTTTGCTCAAAAAAATATTATTATGATCTTGAAAACAGGTAAGTTTCAGGTTTTATCTGAGATAGAAATGTTTTGTAATATTATAAATGTTTTTGTCATCACTTTTGATCAATTTAAAGCATCCTTGCTAAATAAAAGTAGTCATTTCTTTCCCAAAAATATAAACAAGTAAATAAAAAATTATACCGACTCCACGCTTTTGAATGGTATAATGGTACAAAAGCTTTTTATTTCAAATAAATGCTGATCTTTGGATCTTTTTATTCATCAAACAATCCTGAAAGAAGTACTCAACTGTTTTAAATGTTGATAATAATAATAATTAAAATATCAGCATATTAGAATGATTTCTGAAGGATCATGTGACACTGAAGACTGGAGTAATGGTGCTGAAAATTCAGATTTGATCTCAGAAATAAATTACATTTTAACAGATATTCAAATAGAAAGCAGTCATTTTAAATAATAAAAATATTTTACAATATTATTGCTTTTGCTGCATTTTGAACAGAAGAGAATTCTTTAAAAAACATTAAAAATCTTACTGTTCAAAATTTTTTTTTTTCATGTTTTTTTTTTTTTTTTTTAGAAAACAAGACTAAGTCATTTTTCTTCTCAAGTAAATGCATCTTGATTTAACAATGTTTAGATATTTGTACTGGAAAAGAAGACCAGAATACTGAGGAAGAACATCACTTTTTGCAGTTTTCTCCTAAGTCTCATTAGTCCTAGACTAAATGACTGTTTTGAAACTTGTTGAAACCTGAGAATAATGTTTAGTCAGATGAAAACCATCAATATTGTCCATCTGTGTATTTCAGGGTGAGAGAAGAGGAATGTGCAGCACATATTGAGCTGTTGTCCGCAGGGACGCTTTGTTTTCTGTACTATCTTGCTAAACAGAAAATCTGAAAATCTGCCCTTCAGAGCTTCTGTTAAATAACATTTATTCATTCCGTGTTGGTTTGTCCAGCGCTGAGGATCATTGAGCTCTTGTCATGATTTTCTCAGCGCCGTCGACTCTATGAGATCCGTATTTAAGACGCCCAGAGGAATACAGATATGGATTAATCTGACGGCTGTCTTCATTAAAAATTTACATGACAGAAGACGTCTGTGAATAATTCATGTCAACTGTAGTTGAGCTTATAATATATACTCCCGCTCCACTCATCTGACACATATAAAATCGTCCATTTAGAGAATGAAATCTACTTTCAGAGCCGTTCTCTACAAATAATACTGATCAAATATAATTATCATTAAACCAGTGACTCGTTCATACTGTATGCAGGGTTATTATAGTGAGCTAGAACTTAAATAAAGACATAAAAAATATAAAAACAAACACTAAGGCCTGGTTACACAGACAGGGTTTTGAGTAAGCCAGGATTAAGCCATAGTTTGATTAGGACATTTAAGTATTTTTTATGAATGTACTTAGAAAACTATTACCGGTGTGCATCTTGAGACAAAACAAAGGCACTGATATGTTTTTAGATCAGTAAGCGCAAGTTTCTTCAGTTGAAACAGTTCAGACCTATATTTTAGTCTTTGTCTGTTAAATTAGGGGTTAATGCATTTAAAAAATATATATATATATATATATATATATATATAATATTTCAGCTAATTTGCAAGACAGCATTTCTCATTTTAACTTTGTTTTTTTTTTTTTTGATTTACTAAAATAACCAAAATAAAAATAAAATAAAAATAATACAGACATTAAAAAATACTAAAAATGACAAAAACATTAACTAAAGGTAAAATGAAAATGGAAAATATAATATAAAAACTATATGTCAGTGATATAAATTAATACTACGCACAGTTCAGTGATTTTATGATCTCTAGTTTGAACTGGTTTAATAAATATTCATATTTTTAGAAGTTATTTTAATCTTTTTATCTGATAAAAATGAGAATGCATAATCTAAACGCATGCACATGTGGAGACAATGCAAAGTGTAAGGCATTTTTTCTCAGTTGCATTTCTGATCTATGATGCAGATTTGAGATGCATGTGTGTGATAGTCACTGCTGTTTGTCATGATAATATGATATTACAGTTATGATTCATATGCACAGAACAATTTTTTTAACTTTTAAAATATGAAGATGATTCTCAGAGTCTTTAAAGGAGATTTCAGTATATCATCTGTACCCTGTTTACCACGGTGACCATCAGCGATGTGTGACATTGTGTAATGTTAGTCAGACAATGTGTCTTCAGACTGGTTTTGCAAATCAATTTAGCAGTGATCCCTGCTGAAAACACAATAGAAACCATCACAGAAATTTTAATGATTTCCTCTAAATACCATTACAAACCATCAACTTTTTAACCATTTAAACCATTAGAAAATGGCTTCCTGTAGTGTGTTTTGAGACCTGGTCCATTAAGGATTTAGTGGTTTTAACAAACCAATAAGCCAACAGGACAACAGACGCCATTACAATTCCCATTAGAACCAGTATAACCATTACAAATTCTGTGTTGGTTTCTGTTTCAGCAGGGATATCACCACATTATTTCAACATTTTAATTTTGAAAGGGTTTGTAAGAATGCCAAAGTTGATTTGGAAGTATTTTATTAACCATTTCTTTGAAGTTAAACCCGAACTCAGTTACAATGTTGCAAAAAATGCAAAAACTTTTGCAACATTGAAACACTGTAACATTGTAACCTCATGTCAAGGTCTTTTAAGTTTGCCTGTAGTAGCTGATCTGTCACTCTGTTGCTCAAATTGTATCGATTACATTCTTACCAATAAAACCATCTGAACAGAACCGTGTGTGTGTGTGTGTGTGTGTGTGAGGTGGGTGGGGGTTTATGTCATTGGTTTGGGCGACTCGAGACCCCGCCTTGATGAAGAACAGTATGTGTGTGTGTGTGTGTGTGTGTGTGAGGTGAAAGCGAGAGTGAGGAAGAGCAGGAGAGGAAGAGAGGAACACAAACACTCGCGCGTTTCCTCCTCCACACGCGTTCCCGGCGTAATCCGCGGCTGTCGGTCGGTCCGGTTACCGGAGCCGGTTCGGTTTGGATTTTTTTCGTCCGATGATGATGAGGATGATGATGAAGTTTCTCGGCGCTGTGTGAAGCTTTGTGAGCTGGACGCGGTTCCTGGAGGAGGATGAGCTCATAAACTCACCGCTGACTGACATCAGCCATTAACGGTAAGACCACCGGGACCGATCGGGTCTGATCGGCTTTTTATTGGCTCTGATAGGGTCCGATCGCGATCGATCGAGTCTCATTGATCTGATCGGTTCTGGTCGGGGTAGATCGGGTTTTACGGTGTGTTTAATATGTGTGTGTGTGTGTGTGTGTATTTGGTTGGCTGCGCAACCTGTGTGTGTGTGTGTGTGAGAGAGAGAGAGAGAGAGAGATACTGCATTACTATCCTGATGATGAACTATTTTTACAGGTGGACTATTTTTAATGTAAATGTGACCATCCAGATACATATGGAGTTTATTCCAGGTTGGGAAATTATAGAATTATTAATCTGATTATTATTAATAATGTGGATTCAGATCTAAATTGTTTTTCCCCGCACTATATCAAGCTATGAAATGGGACACGTACAAAAAAGTGGCAAAAAGTACTGTGATAATACCATATTTTTTGACATGCATGCATGTTGGTTATTTTTACAGTAATTTACAGTAGCGTAAAGGCCATGGTCTGTAAAAATAGCATCAAATTATGATGTGGTGCTGGTAATTATTGCAATACTTGGATTCAGATGTTCAGTATTTGTCTTCAGTAGCACAGTGTGTGAGTCTGCAGTGGTGTTTAACCTTATACTGTGAATTACTGTGACTTCCCTTAATTATCTATTAATTATTAATAGGACGAGTTGATGGCGTCAGGTTTGAGTCGTGCTCAGTGGTTTGTGGTTAAATAATAACTCAGATGTGTTCAGATGTTTGGCTGCTCGTAGTTCAGTTCATTTGAGGTCGTTCTGTGTTTCTGTCAGATTCACTATCAGATAAAACTTTATGATTCTCTTGATGTCGTGATTGCTTGTGATGTTCTGCACTTGTTTGGATAAAAGTATTCGCTAAATGAAATGCCTCAAATGAGTTTTCTCAAGAAATTTAAATGCAAACGGGAATTTCTGTACAAAGTCACTGATTTTTATTGATGGACGAGTTGTAAGATCTAAGTGAACTCCTTTAAGTTTAAAATGAGTTGTTTAGAGACTGAAGATTTTTCACTCATTGGTCTGAAGGAATCATTTGCAAATAAGTGAATTTGAACTTTTTTTTAAATATTCCAAATCCTTATCCAGAAGTCACAGAAGTGTATAAATGACATTGAATAATTAATACAACATTAAATGCACATATCCAGAAAGTGTAGTGCGATCAGTACATGAACGCACAGATGTCCTGTATTATTAACTTTAACTTAAACATAGCTTAGGAATCAAATTGCATCTGTCTTGTGCTTGTGCATGTGATATTTGTGACCCTGGACCACAAAACCAGTCATAATGGCCAATTTCTTTTCTGGAAGCGGAATAAATGAGCTTTTCATTGATGCATGTTATAATATCATATGCGTATCATTTTTATATGCGACTCTGAACCACAAAACCAGTCATAAGGGTCAATTTTCTGAAATTGAAATGTATCTTATATAAATAAGCTTTCCATTGATGTATGGTTTGTGAGGGTAGGACCATATTTGGCTGAGATACAACTATTTGAAAATCTGAGGGTGCAAAAAATCTAAATATTGAGAAAATCACCTTTAAAGTTGTTCAGATGAAGTTCTTAGCGATGCATATTACTAATCAAAAATTAAGTCTCGATATATTTACGGTAGGACATGTACAAAATCTCTTCATGCAACATGATCTTTACTTAATATCCTAATGATTTTTGGCATAAAAGAAAAATCGATCATTTTGACCCATACAGTGTATTGTTGGCTATTGCTTCAAATATCCCTGTGCTACTGAAGACTGGTTTTGTGGTTCAGAACTGTCTTCTCACAGCCATCATCATGTGTCTTTAAAAGCAGCGGCGGTGTGCGACCGCAGTTACACTTATTATTAGCTTCAAACATAATCCAGCTCTAATTTAACTCGTACTAATGATGTACTCCAGAATTTGCATGCACATAATCTTCCAAGGGTGTCTCAAAGGCAAACGACAAAAGCCTTTTATGCCGTCGTAAAGAAAGAGAGTCTCTGCTGGCGTGTAAAGGAGAAATCTCTATTGTGAGCGGCCGTATGAAAGCGCTGTTAAGTGAAACGGAAATACTACATATCATCAGTTAGGAGAAGTAGTGTAGATGATTTCATCCTTCAGGCTTTTGTGTGGTTGTCAGCACGTCTGCTCTTTTATTCAGGACTTCAGATCGGTCTCAAGGTTAAAGTTGTGCTTTTGCAGGACGAGACTCCTGCGTGTGCTGTAATTGAGGACGACCGGAGCAAACGCAGGCCTGATCTGAGATCAGCTGGGCTTACGGTTACATTTATTCATTTAGCAATTTGTCATAAAAACACATAGTGCACAATAGCTTAAACTAGATTAGTACACAAACTGGAGCAGAAGAGAGATCTGGACATTTGCAGCTTGTTCCAGCGGTGTTGAACAGAGAGAGTGAAGTTTGTGGAAAATGACTTTATGCTTTGTTTTTAATGATCAATCAACCAGATGTTGCTTGTTCATTGCTAGACTCTAAACAGCAGGAGGAATACGCAATGTATAATATACTGCCTCTGAGCTATACTCTACATGAGTATGTAAATGCTTCTAGCTCAAACTCAGTTTCAAGTGAGAAAATACCTCTGCAGTTTATAATGTAAGTATGTGTTGCATTCTCAGCTTGACATGAAATGTGCACATGATGCCAATTTAGGCCAGAAACATAATTTTTGCAAGTATATCTACAAAGAATTTAAACTGAGGCAACACTGAGAATGTTGCCTCAGAATGCACTGCATGATTTTGTCAAATATTTATATATATACACCAAAACAATTCATTCAAATTGCTATGAATGAGAGAAAATGCAGTGTGCATTTCCCAGTTACTAATTGGTCATTGCATCATTTAAAAAGCTTTGATTCTCATAGAAACAGTCAGTCTGTGTCCTTGTGCTTGTTACTGCACATGCACATTGACTGGAGCAACCTGAAATAGAAGATTTTTCATGCTAATTGAGCACGAGAAGACACATTTATAAGGCAGTTCATGTCAGAATTTATTGCTGATGTAAAAAACTTTATTGAGATGTAAAGTATACTTTGTTTGTTAGGATAGGACAATATTTGGCTGAGATATAATTATTTGAAAATTTGGAATCTGAGAGTGCAAAACAATCTTTAAAGCCTTTAAAGTTGTCCAGATGAAGTTTTTAGTAATGCATGTCACTAATCAAAAATTAAGTTTTGATATATTTATGGGAGTAAACTTACAAAATATCTTGATGGAACATGATCTTTACTTAATATCCTAATGATTTTTGGCATAAAAGAAAAATCAATCATTTTGACCCATACAATGTATTTTTGCCTACTGCTACAAATATACCTGTGCTGCCCGTTGCTGATGTGAAATTTTTTACAGTGTTTGAGTGTAAAAACAACATTTATGAAGCAGTTTATATCAGATTTTATTGCTGATATAAAATATGTTATTGCAATGTAAAATATGTTTTTTATACTATTTGAGTGTAAAAAGTACATTTATACGGCAGTTCATAACATTTTATTTTTGGTATTAAATATGTTATTGCAATATGTTTGCTATGTTGTTGTTGTTGTTGTTGTTTTTTAGTGTATTTTAATCTAAAAACTAGTGCTGGGTAATGATTAATCGTGAGTAATTGCATCCAAAATAAAAGTTTTTATTTACATAATGTATGAGTGTGTACTGGGTATTTATTATGTATATATAAATACACACACATGCTTATGCTTATGATAAATGTTATGTGTATATATATATATATATATATAATATAGAAATTATATGAATATAAATATATACATGTAAAACATGGAAATGTTTTGTGTGACAAAACAGTGTGACAATATATATATACTGTATGTGTGTGTATTTATATATACATAATAAATATACACAGTACACACACATATATTATGTAAACAAGTGCCCAGCAATACTAAAAACAACATTTCTGATTTTTAATGCTATTTAAGTGTACAACAACATTTAAGTGTAAACAACATTTATGAGGCAGTTTATATCAGATTTTATTGTTGGTATTAAATGTGTTATTGCAATATAAAATAGCCTATGTTTCTTTTTTTACTTTTTTTAAAATCTTTTTTTCAATTTTAATCTAAAAACTAGGGCTGTGCAACAATTAATTGCATCTAAAATAAAAGTTTTTCCTTGCATAATATATGAGTGTGTACTGTGTATATTTATTATGTATATATAAATACACATGCATGTATATATTTAAGAAAAATGCATTAAAATATATTTATATATAATATGTTTTATATATACATATATACTGTATGTGTGTTTATTTATAAATATACACAGTACACACACATATATAAACAAGTACCCAGCAATACTAAAAACAACATTTCTGATTTTTAAATGCTATTTAAGTGTAAAAGCAACATTTCTGACAGTTCATGTCAGGTTTTATTGCTGATTTTGAGATTTCAGTATTTCCCCATTCGTGCAGACAGGAGACATAACAAATATGTTTGATTTTCTCAAAAGGGAACTGCTTTTGTTGCATTCTGAATTGCATTCTGACACATCATGGGATGCAATAATGCATGAAATTGAGTTTATGTATGTAGAAGTGTTTGCGTTCATGCACTTGTGTGTGTTTTGTGCTTAAAGTGACAGTTCACCCACAAATCTAACTTCCTTTCTAATGTTGTTTCAGCTCCCATTGACTTCCATTGTACTTTTTGTCAGTGGGAACTGAAACTGTCTGGTTACCAGCATTCTTGAAAATATCTTCTTTTGTGCTCCACAGAAGAAAGAGACTCATACAAGACTAAACGATGACAGAATTTTCACTTTTGGTTAAACGAGTGATGAGATTGCACGTTTGTATTGTGTTAGCCGAGTATTCGCATGCGTGTTTGTTTGGATTTCTCTCATTTTGGCATCCAAAAGTTTCTCAGTTTCTCTGCTACGAGCTTCCTGTTAAACCTCTCGGAACAGCTGAAGTCTGGTCTCAGAGGCCTGATGGATTTGTGTAGGAACAGCACTGAATGTGTTCACAGCCTGCTCTGATCCTCTCTGGGAACGATCAGGTGTTTACCATATTCTCTCCAGCTTTATAAGCTCTTAATGATTGTTTGCGTGTCGATTCCAGAAGATCTGATTGGCTCCGATCTCACACACGCACACGCACGCACGCACACACGCTCTCCCGTGGAGGCCGGACAGATGGCGACCCTTCGCTCTCGGTGCAGGAACATAAGAGCCCCTCGCTGAGATGACGAGGACGTGGCCGCTGAAGCGAATCTGCGGAAACGCCTCCGACTGTAACTCAGATCAAACCGTTCGCGAGTAACAACCGAATGACAGATGATGAGAGTTTCTCTGATATCCTTCATCCTCCGCTGTAAGAGCAGCTCTGAGGTGATTGTTGAGGAGTAGAGCGGGTTATGATGAGCGCTGTGTTAAAACGCTTCTCCAGGACCTGAGAGTGATACTAAAATAACACGGTTTGATTCTGCTGTGCTGTAAATGTGGCCTGTTATTAAATGCGATCCCCGGACCACAAAACCCACAAACACAAAAATGCAAATGCATATTTTCCAGGTTATGAAACATTTTGAGTCTCAAAAATGCTCTTTTCTTGAAATGACATAAAAACCCTTGTCAGACCAACAAAATTGCCCCCAAGTGTTGTCCCAACTAGTCAAACACAGTTGTCTGAACAAAGAATTTCATATTGTTGAAAAGTTAAAGGAGAAGTCCACTTCCAGAACAAAAATGGACAGATAATGTACTCACCCCCTTGTCATCCAAGATGTTCATGTCTTTCTTTCTTCAGTCGTAAAGAAATTATTATTTCTCCATATAATGGACTGATATGGTGCCCTGATTTTGAACTTACAAAAGTCAGTTTAAATGCAGCTTCAAACGATCACAAATGTGGTTGTAAACGATCCCAGCCGAGGAAGAAGGGTCTTGTCTAGCGAAACGATCGATTTTCATTAAAATAATACAATTTATATACTTTTTAATGTCAAACGCTCGTCTTTTCTTGCACTTCCAGACCTCTGTTTTTGTTCTGGTTCATGTCAGTTAGTGTATGTGGAAAAACTCCCATCTCATGTTCTCACTCAACTTCAACATCGTCCTATATCACTGTTTTACCTTTTTTGTTAAGGGTGTTTGATCTTCTTTGTAAACACTGTGTCTGTTCTTCTGCAGTGATGTAGGATGATTTTGAAATGATTTTTGAAGTTGAGGGAGAAAATACGATTGGAGTTTTTCGACATACACTAACTGTCTTGAGCCAGAATACACAGAGTTCAGGGAGAGAAAGACAAGACGAGCGTTTGACATTAAAAAGTATATAAATCGTGTTATTTTAATGAAAATAACCAATCGTTTCACTAGATAAAACCCTTCTTCCTCGTCTGGGATCGTTTAGAGCCTTTGAAGCTGCATTTAAACTACATTTTGGAAGTTCAAAATCGGGGCACCATATCAGTCCATTATATGGAGAAAAATCCTGAAACACTTTCCTCAAAAACCATAATTTCTTTACGACTGAAGAAAGAAAGACATGAACATCTTGGATGACAAGGGGTGAGTACATTATGTGTAAATTGTTGTTCTGGAAGTGGACTTCTCCTTTAAGGCTTTGTGAGTTCCCAGCATGAATAAATTATGTAGTTACAGTTATAGGATTATTGTTTTGCTGTTTGCTGACTTAATTTAAACTTTTTGTTGTTGTTTTGTCATTTGTCATCACACTGTGATGTGAAGAGCTCATCTTTAACATTTGTTGATTGCTATGTCTTGATGTTTGGTTTTGAGGTTTATATCTGTTTGCTGGATATCATAGTCTTGTTGTTTTACAAAGAAAGGCAATGTTGTCTATTAGATTAAGTTATCCATTAAAGTTTCTATAACAGTTCTTTGAACAAAAAATGATACATAAAAAATAAATGATTGATACATTAAAAAAATATTAAATTAATTAAAAAATGTATTGTTGTTTCAGTTGCTGTGACAAGACTTTTTCTATTAGCAAAATAAGACAATCAGCATTGCATGAACAAACAAATTTACGTTTGCTAAACAAAGTGTCTTTACTGAGAAAAACTAATGTTGAGAACTCAAAAGTCTTACTGCATCAAGTTACGTTTTCTCAACTATTTATTTTTTACACTGTAAGGGTCAATTTTTTTTTTTATTACTCATCTAAAGCTGAATAAATAAGTTTTCCATTGATGTGTGGTTTGTTATGATAAGACAATATTTTGCTGAGACACAACTATTTGGAAATCTGGAATCTGAGGCTGTAAAAAATCTAAATATTGAGAAAATCACCTTTAAAGTTGTCCAAAAGTTCTTAGCAATGCATATTACTAATCAAAAAATAAGTTTTGATATACACTACCGTTCAAAAGTTTGGGGTCAGTACATTTTTATTGTTTCTTTTTTTTCTTTTTTTTTAAGAAATTAATACTTTTATTCACCAAGGATGTATTAAGTTAATAATTAAAAGTTTATCAAAAGTTAATAATAAATAATTTACATTGTTATAAAATATTTCTATTTTGAATAAACACTGTACTTTTTAAACTTGTTATTCATGAAAGAATCCTGAAAAAAAAAAAGTCACAGGTTCCAAAAAATATTTGGCAGCACAACTGTTGATATTATCCAACATTGATCATTCTAATAATAAATCAGCATATTAGAATGATTTCTGAAGGATCATGTGACACTTAAGACTGGAGTAACAGCTGATGAAAATTCAGCTTTTCATCACAGGAATAAATTCTATTTTAAAGTATGTTAAAATAAAAACCATTAGTTTAGATTGTAAAAACATTTTGCAATATTACTGTTTTTTTTTCTATATTTTTAATCAAATAAATGCAGCCTTGATGAGCATAAGAGACTTCTTTAAAGACTATTACAAGTCTTACTGACCCCAAACTTTTGAACGGTAGTGTATTTACAGTAGGAAATGTACAAAATATCTTCATGGAACATGATCTTTACTTAATATCCTAATGATTTTTGGCATAAAAGAAAAATTTGGACCCATACAATGTATTGTTGGCTATTGCTACAAATATACCCGTGATACTTAAGACTGGTTTTGTGCTCCAGGGTCACAAATGTGATTCTCAGCTCTCAAGTGTTTTCAGTGATGAGTCCAGAAGTCAGGTTTTGTTCATCCGTCAGTGTTAACATGAATGAACATCACACACTTCCAGCTAAAAGAGCAGTGAATGTTGTGAGGGGCGGCGGGCAGCTGGACTTTGTGTCTTGTTGGACTGGGAATGTTTTCGGAAACTGAAGACAATGAACCATCTGCACACGGCAGGGAGGCAGAGAGAGACGGAGTGTTACCGCTGAGAGCCCGTCCGCCATTGTTATTAAACGCCTGTTAGACGCAAAGAGAGAAAGTGGAGGGGTGGAAACACACACACACACACACACACACACACACACACGTGTGGACACTGAGATGAGACAATCTGCAGCTGTGATGGGACGGCATGTCTAATTTTTGGACTTGTACTATGATAATAGCATTGATTTTTGTGAATGTACCATAGTAGTAATGCTGTCATTTGTGACCCTGGAGCACAAAATCATTCATAAGTATCACGGGTTTATTTGTAGCAATAGGCAAAAATACATTGTATGGGTCAAAATGATCAATTTTTCTTTTATGCCAAAAATCATTAGGATATTAAGTAAAGATCATGTTCCATGAAGATATTTTGTAAATTTACTACCATAAATATATCAAAACGTAATTTTGATTAGTAATATGCATTGATAAGAACTTCATTTAGACTATTTTAAAGGTGATTTTCTCAATATTTAGATTTTTTTTGCACCCTCAGATTCCAAACCTGTTCTAACAAACCATACATCAATGGAAAGCTTGTTTATAAAGATTTTTGAAATTGAAAAACTGACTGGTTTTGTGGTCCAGGGTCACATTTGTTGAATGAGGTATCATTGTTATGATGGTAATATTGTTTTTTGGATGTTTCATGGTAATTGTATGGGTTTATTCATGTAGCAAATTGTAATTAGGGTTGTTCAGAATTTTGAAATGCTTCATATATTGTTTAAAAAAATTGTATTTAATTCAAAAGTATGGGGTTGGAAAGATTTTTTTTAAAGAAATTTCTACTTTTATTAATCAAAGATGCATTCAGTTGATCAAAAGTAATAGTGAAGACATTTATAATGTTACAAAATATTTCTATTTGAAATAAATGCTGTTCTTCTAAACTTTCTGTTCATCTGTGGATCCTGAAAAATAAAAAGTATTGAGTTTCCACAAAAATATCAACATTGCTGATAATCAGAAATGTTTGTTGAGCAGCAAATCAGCATATTAGAATGATTTCTGAAGGATCATGTGACACTGAAGACTGGAGTAATGATGCTGAAAATTCAGCTGCGCATCACAGAAATAAATTGCATTTTATCAGATAATCAAATAGAAAAGAGTTATTTTAAATTAGAATAATATATTAATATTTTTACTGTATTTTTGATCAAATAAACGCAGCAAATCAGCATATTAGAATGATTTCTGAAGGATCATGTGACACTGAAGACTGGAGTAATGATGCTGAAAATTCAGCTGCGCATCACAGAAATAAATTACAGTTTAACAGATAATTACATAGAAAACAGCTGTTTTAAATTGGAATAATATTTCACATTTTTGAGTGTATTTTTGATCAAATAAATGCAGCAAATCAGCATATTAGAATGATTCTTGAAGGATCATGTGACACTGAAGACTGGAGTAATGATGCTGAAAATTCAGCTGCGCATCACAGAAATAAATTACATTTTAACAGATATTCACACAGAAAACAGATATTTTAAATTAGAATAATATTTCACATTTTTGAGTGTATTTTTGATCAAATAAATGCAGCTTTGATGAGCAGAAGAGACATTCAAAAACATTAAAAAATGTAATTTTTCCAAACTTCTGAACACCAGTGTGTTTCATCACATTCAAACTGCAACATTTTTTAGGCTTCAGGTTGAAAGAGTTTCTTTTAATTCCATTTCAGTAAATTCCTCTTGCTTTCATAGCAATTGAACATCTGATGTGCTGCACACAATTAAGAGTCAGTTCTTCAATTCTGAATTTTGCACAACCCTGACTGAACGTATGCCTTCCCTAGTGAAAAATAAATATGCTAAAATGTACATTTATTTCATGCTAAGTATACTACAAATACATTTACATATTATGCACTTAATAAAAATACCATGCAATTGTACATTTAGTATACTAAACTGGTACTTCATGTATTTTAATTGTGTGTAAGTAGTGCTGAAGTCCATATTTGTGAAACTATTGCAAGTATACGTTAGATGCACTTTGCATTTAAAGACCGACAGGATCATACAATCCTCATCAATAGTGATATTAAAATATATTTTAGGCTTAATTTTAAGAAATGTGCATTGTGCACAAGTACACTGTAAAAAATAACAAACACAATTTGTTGAATCAGCTCAAAATAATTTGTTACCCTGCTGCCTTAAAAAGTTCAGTCAACTAAAATAAGTTTATTCAACTTGAAATGTTAAGTTGTGCTAAGTAACAACTTAGATATTTGTGTTTGCTAAACTTAACAGATGGGTAAGTAACCCAGCTGCCTTAACATTTTAAGCTGATTCAACTCAAATATCTAAGTTGTCACTTAGACTTAAAATTTTAAGGCAGGTTACAAATTATTTTAAGTTGACTCAACAAATTGTTTTTTACAATGTAGTGCTCCAAATAAGGTTTAATTAAAATTTTTATAGTAAGTCCCAAGCGATATGTCAGTAAATATGGTAATAGACTTAAAGCATAAAATAAATGCATTTTAAATCTATTACTTTTTTACTAGGGGTGTCAGAATTGGCACATGAATGTTCGATTTTTGAGAAGGTAATATGATGCTTTCCAGGTTTATAATGTGTAGATTCAGCGTTTAGTGCTTCAGTAACAGGAAACACGTGCAAAACGCTTCATGAAGATGCACACAGGAGCTCCTCTGTGAAGTTTTGAGGGACACATCAACATCTCGTACGACGGCTCGTGACATTTGCAAAGGTCTGCAGGAAGATGCGTTTGTGACGGCGCTAAATTACAGACTCCAGACTATTGAAATGTCAGTTTGCGTGTGAATGCGTCTCCTGTTGGATCATTAATCGCTCCTCTTCAGTCTGAGGACACAAACCCTGCTTCTGTTGCTTCAGTTGAGCCCGTGACATTCAGAGCAGCTCCCCGATTCATCCGCGCTTTATAGTTCTCGCACGAATGCTGCGTTTCTGTTTATTCTTCGAAAGAGCCAGATTCACACTCGCACACTCACAAAGAGCCTTAAAATAGCACTGACCGCTTTATATTTACGCGCGTGGGGAGCGAGCGGAAGAAGAGCTGTGATTGTAGCCGCTCTTGAGTAATTTTTTTATGTAACAATTTTCCATAAAGCCTGTAATTTCTCTAAGAACCGAGCCGAGGCCTCGCGCTGACCTTTGGAAATGATGTCGGCCTAAATTGCACATTATTTTTCCTCGATTAGAGAGACGCGCGTCCCTCTGGAGGAAATGCTTTAACTGTCTGAGGGCTGAAGGAATAAAGATGCTCATGAATAATGAACGACTCCGTCCCGCGGTGGCTTTCTGAACGAGTCTTTATTCGTTAGCTAATGATTTATAGTCACGCCGGTTAAATATTAAGCGCTGCGGTTCTGTCGCTCATGCGGGAACACGGCCTGTTTGTTTACCATCAGCTCTTTGTTCTGGTTTAGTCTCAGTGCTGGTTAAACTGTAACTGCTCATGTGTAACTGTAACTCAACTCTAGACAGCTTTTTCTGTAAATATCACGTTTTACTGGGAAATACATCTTATTATGGAATAAAAATGGGTCGATAAGGGTTACTACAGTAGTAATATTATAGTTTAAATATTAAATAGAATTAAATATTAAAAAGACACTTTATTTCAAAACTAAAATAAAAAAATAATGCAAACTAGACTTAAAAAAATTAAGCATTTTAATAAAAATAAAGACAACAAAATTACTAAGATGTGGATGAAGATGAAAATAGAAAGTATAAAAAAATTCAAAAAATATATAAAAACTATAATTGATGTTCGTGTTGATTTTAATAAAATGAATTAAATGCAGTGCAAAAACTAAAATAAAATTAATGAATAAAAGCTAGACTAAAAATTAAACATTTTAATAAAAATAAAGACGACAAAATTACTAAAATGTGAATAAAAATTAAATTATAAAATATAAAAAATAAAAAAAATTTAAAAAAATATATAAGAACTGTAATTGATGTTCGTGTTGATTTTAATAAAATGAATTAAATGCAGTGAAAAAACTAAAATAAAATTAATGAATAAAAGCTAGACTAAAAATTAAACATTTTAATAAAAATAAAGATGACAAAATTACAAAAATGTGAATAAAAATTAAATTATAAAATATAAAAATATAAAAAATAAAAAAATTTCAAAAAATATTTAGGAAGTGTAATTGATGTTCGTGTTGATTTTAATAAAATGAATTAAATGCAGTGCAAAAACAAAAATAAAATTAATGAATAAAAGCTAGACTAAAAATTAAACATTTTAATAAAAATAAAGACGACAAAATTACTAAAATGTGAATAAAAATTAAATTATAAAATATAAAAAATAAAAAAAATTAAAAAAAAAAATATAAGAACTGTAATTGATGTTCGTGTTGATTTTAATAAAATGAATTAAATGCAGTGAAAAAACTAAAATAAAATTAATGAAAACTAAACAAAAAAATTAAGCATTTTAATGAAAATAAAGATGGCAAAATTACCAAAATTTCAATGAAAGTTAAAATTAAAATAGAAAGCATAAAAATAAAAAAGAATTCAAAATATAAATAAAAACTATAATTGACGTTCATGTTGATTTTAATAAACATGAATTAAACGCAATGCAAAAACTAAAATAAGAAAAACTAGACTAAAAATTAAGCATTTTAATAAAATAAAGACGACAAAAGTACTAAAATGTGAATGAAAATATAAAATATAAAAATAAAAAAAGGATTCAAAATATAAATAAAAACTAACTGATGTTCATGTTGATTTTAATAAACATGAATTAAATGCAATGCAAAAACTAAAATAAAAAATTAATAAAAGCTAGACTAAAATTAAGCATTTTAATAAAAAAGACGACAAAATTACTAAAATGTAAATGAAAGTTAAAATTAAAATAGAAAATATAAAAATAAAAAAGGATTCAAAATATATATATTAAAACTATAATTGATGTTCATGTTTATTTTAACAAACATGAATTAGATGCAACGCAAAAACTGAAATAAAAAAATAATGAAAACTAGACTAAAAAATTAAGCATTTTAATAAAATAAAGATGACAAAATTACTAAAATGTGAATGAAAATGAAAATATAAAAATAAAAAAGGATTAAAAAATATAAAAATTAATTGATGTTCATGTTGATTTTAATAAACATAAATTAAATGCAATGCAAAAACTAAAATAAGAAAAACTAGACTAAAAATTAAGCATTTTAATAAAATAAAGACGACAAAAGTACTAAAATGTGAATGAAAATTAAAATGAAATATGTTCATAATGATTTTAATAAACATGTCTTGTTTTCCAGTACAAATTTCTAAAAACCTTCATAAATGAAGATGCATTTACTGGAGATGCAGAAAGACAAGACAAGATGTTAAAATGATGTGCGTTTATCTGCCGATGGAAAAGAACATCATTTTTTGAGTGATGAACTCTCACGATCTGATGTGGTTTAGTAAAGATCAACAGCGCTGGCAGTTCAGGACCTTCTGTGTCTCAGTGGTTTTGGTTTGTGTCAGACATGCGTAATGGGATATTAAATTACCCAGCGTCCTCTGCTCCACCTGGACCCGGGCCATCTGTTCCTGCGCTCCGTATCTTCTGATGCATCAGGTGACGGATGCGGGAACGAACGCTCTGATTCTCTGATGAACGCCGTCATCACGGCAAAACCCTGAGCCGCGTCTGTTCAGCTGTGATTTGTGGCCCGTTTCGGGATGATTCTGAATGTGTTTGTTCCTCAGACTGTGACTGTGTTGCTCAAAAAGGAAAATAAAGATCCTGGAGCTTCATTCTCATGCAGATCACAACAGACTGAAATTCAATGAAACATAAAAATAACTGCAAAACTGATGATCTTCATCATTACAGTCAACAAAGACACGCTGAGCAACCTCAAATAACATCAGGATTAATCAAGATAAAACTGAGCAATGCTTAGTGTAATTATTAAATCACAAAGGCTGTTGTTTAATTAAACATTTACCATTGTGTTTATTACAGGACAATATTTGGCTGAGATACAACTATTTGAAAATCTGGAATCTGAGGGTGCAAAAAAATCAAAATATTGAGAAAATAGCCTTTAAAGTTGTGCTAATGAAGTTCTTAGCAATGCATATTACTAATCAGAAATTAAGGTTTAATATATTTACGGTAGGAAATGTCCAAAATATCTTCATGGAACATGATCTTTACTTAATATCACAATGATTTTTGGTATAAAAAAGAAAAAATAATAATTTTGACCCATACAATGTATTTTTGGCTATTGCTATGAATATATTTTGTATTTTTATAATTTTTTGTTTAATATAATATTGTTACTATAATATTTAGTAATATGTTATTTATATTATTTAGTAATAATAATCATGTTATTATTATTAGTAGTAGTAGTATTATTGATATATTATTATGAATAATAATAATTATTATCAACATGAAACTAACTAAATAAATATGTGGTTTGTCATTTTAAAAAGTTAAGGAATTAA
This sequence comes from Labeo catla, assembly GCA_012976165.1. NCBI lineage: Eukaryota > Metazoa > Chordata > Actinopteri > Cypriniformes > Cyprinidae > Labeo > Labeo catla. The sequence continues at coordinate 71,301 of VONZ01001574.1, read as the reverse complement.
GACAATCATAAATATTATTATTTTAATTTAACGTTTGAACTGCATATTATTATTATTATTATTATTATTATTATTTTAAAAAAATCTTAAATGTATTTTCATTTTAATAAGATTGTTATTTTTTTAAAATAATCATATTAGTAGTAGTAGTAGTATTGATATATTATTATCAATAAAAATAATAATAATTATTATCATCATTAAACTAAATAAATAAATGGTAAATAAATGGTTTGTAATTTGAAAAATTAAGAATATAAGACAACTATAAATATTATTATTTTAATTTAACATTTGAACTGCATATTATTATTATTATTATTATTATTGTTTGATTTTTTTTTTCCTAAATGTATTTTTATTTTAATAAGATACATTGTTATTTTTATTTTTAGTATTTTTATAATTTTTAGTTTAATATAATATTTAGTAATATGTTATTTATATTATTTAGTAATAATAATCATATTATTAATATTATTATTATTATTATTATTAAACTAAGTAAATAAATAAATGGTTTATCATTTGAAAACTGAAAAAATTAAGACAACCATAAATATTATTCTTTTAATTTAACATTTGCACTGCATTATTATTATTATTATTATTATTATTATTTTTTTTTTTTTTTTTTTTTTTTAGATTTTGTCCTAAATGCATTTTTATTTTATTAAGATTTATTTTATTTTTATTTTTAGTATTTTTATAATGTTTAGTTTAATATAATATTGTTACTATAATATTTAGTAATATATTATTTTATATTATTATTATTATTATTATTATTATTTTATAGATGTATTACTATATAATCCAAACAAGTGGGTGAAATTGTGCAACCCTACAAACAAGCACAGTAAACATTTTAAAATTGCAATTTTTCTGATACAGAATTTTTTTTTCCCCCCTCAATAGTCCAGCCCTAGATTTTTGGAGAAAACCTGTATTTTCCAGCCGTTTTTCGTGATCTCTGCATTATTCTGTGATTATTCATCAGATGGAAAATACTGTAATAGAGGCCTGTAGGAAAACAGCAAAGCCGCGTCTGCATTATCACACACTGTTTCTCATTCGGCTCTGCCGTCACAAACACTGAGTGAAGATGGAAAAACTTCTGTCTGTGATCAGAACATGATTTGATTGAACATTATTAAACATCATCTACTGTTGTTTAGTTGTCTGGAGGAAAATCTAAGACTCTGTTGAGAATATCATACTATAGTTATAGTTCATTTTATAGTTAATTGCAAAAAACCACATGCATACCAAAATGCACAGTAGTATTCATTCTAAACACGGCCGACAGATGTGTGTGAATCAGAGAAACTCCATGGAAATGTTGAGGCAGGTTTATTGGGAGAATCCCTGTGTTTCCTCCGGTCTCTCCTGACAGAGCTCATTTTATGAGTGCACTAAGTAGCTAGTTTATAAAAGTTTACTAGACGGTTTACGAGCGTCGCCGATCCTCTCCAGGGGTTTCAACAAACCGTCCGGTTGTGAAACACGAGCGCTCGGGCCGCAGATCGATTCCAGCGACCGAACGCTGAGAGAAACGAGCTGCTCACAGATCTCACAACTGACCCGTCTGGATCAAAACACTCACTGTGTGTCCGTCTGAGAGCAGAATGGATGCTGATATTTATGAGTGAAAGTCAGCGGCAGGTTGTGTTTCTGTAGCTGGCAGGTGAGCGTCAGCGTCTCGTTTCTTTGATCAAATGTCTCATCTGAACCTCGCTGCTCGTATTTTGTTCTCCACAACCTCCGTACAACCCCAGATACTGGCACAAACCACAAAGACGACCTGTGTGCGTCTGACCGCCGGTCCATCCAGAAAACTGACTCAACCTGTTCACTGGTGCACACGCTAACCATTCCAGAGTCTGGAGTGTTTTTTAATGCTTTGAAAGAAGTCTCTTCTGCTCACCAAGGCTGCATTTATTTGATTAAAAATACAGTTAAAGCAGTAAAAAATGTTAAAAAATATTACTATTTAAAACAGCTGTTTTCTATGTGAATATCTGTTAAAGTGTAATTTATTTCTGTGATGTGCAGCTGAATTTTCAGCATCATTACTCCAGTCTTCAGTGTCACATGATCCTTCAGAAATCATTCTAATATGCTGATTTGCTGCGTTTATTTGATCAAAAATACAGTAAAAATATTAATATATTATTCTAATTTAAAATAACTCTTTTCTATTTGATTATCTGATAAAATGCAATTTATTTCTGTGATGCGCAGCTGAATTTTCAGCATCATTACTCCAGTCTTCAGTGTCACATGATCCTTCAGAAATCATTCTAATATACTGATTTGCTGCTCAACAAACATTTTTATGATTATTATCAGTGTTGAAAACAGTTGTGCTGGTGAATATTTTTCTGGAAACCATTATACATTTTATTTTTCAGGATTCACAGATGAATAGAAAGCTCAAAAGAACAGTGTTTATTTCAAATAGAAAACTTTTGTAACATTATAAATGTCTTTACTGTTACTTTTGTTCAGCTGAATGCATCCTTGATAAATAAAAGTTGTGATTTCTGTAAAATCAATTTATTGCACCCTTGACAAGTAAAAGTAAAGCTGAAATAAAATGAATAAAAAATAAAATAAAATAAAATAATAAACTTAAATTAAATTAAATGAAACTTAAACAGAGTTTGTTTTATATAATAAAAATAACAAAAGAACAAAATGTTAACATATTAATATTAACATTAAACTTAAAAAACACTTAAACTTAAAAACTTAAATGAAAATTAGAAATGTTGCCTTAGCATCTAACTGAAAATTAAAAATTAAATACAATTAAATTAAATTAAATTAAATTAAATATTAAAACCTTAAACTTAAAAACATGAAATGAAAATTATGCAACCGGGGCAACTAACTGAAACAAAATGTTTAAATTAAGCAGTAAAATTACTAATACTAAAATAAAAATAAATTAAAACTAAATATTTAAAATAATTTCTTTATCTAATTAAAATAAGAAAAACACAAAATGTTCAACTTAAACTAAAATGAATTCATATAAATATGCATATTCATATAAATATTAAACTTAAAAAACAAAAACTTAAACTTAAAAATTTAAATGAAGATTAGAAATGTTGCCTTAGCATCTAACTGAAAATAATGTAATTAAATTAAAAATGAAATGAAATGAAATATTATTAATTATTAAAATAAAAATATATTAAATTATATTAAATATTAAAAACTTCAACTTAAAAACATAAAATGAAAATTAGAAATGTTGCAACCAGGGCAACTAACCGAAACAAATGTTTAAGTTAAGTACTAAAATTACTAATACTAAAATAAGAATAAACTAAAAATAAATATTTAAAATACAGGGACTTTTTTAATCTAATTAAAATAACAAAAGCACAAAATGTTAAGCTTAAACTAAAATGAATTCATATACATATGCATATTAATATTAAACTTAAAAAAGTTACAAATTAAAAATGATACCTTGGAAACTAACAAAAAAAAAGTTTCAACTGCAGTGCCAAAATTGCTAAAACTAAAACTGAAATAAAATATAAATATTGGATGAAAATCTTAACATTTGAAAATGTAAAAGAAAATTGGACAACTAACTAAATTAAATAAGTTTAAACTGACGTACTAAAAATGTATAGAAATAAAAACAAAGATAAAAGCACAGAAAGTCTTGTAATCTGCACAATATTTTTGTGGAAACTGTGATTCACAGATGAATAGAAAGTTCATCTTAAATATAAATTTTAAAGACAAATCTGCATCTCAAGTGCCACTAGTTGCAGCATGCAACAGATCGGCCAATCGGCCGTCAGGCGTTCTGTCCAGAGCGGCTGTGATTGGCGGGCTCTGAAGCGGCTCCGCCCCTCGCCATAAATAGAGGCGTTCAGAGCTCCTTGAGGATGAATTGTGCTCTGCTGAAGTGCGTCCCGTGTGCTCATATTGTCTTTGCTGTGTAATCTAGTGCTGGGAAATTGATTTGTTTGTTGCGCGCCGAAGTCGGCTCATGAAAAATGGATAAATGTCAGCCTGGTGTAACCATAAAGACAAATAAATGAGCCTCGGCGTGCGTCTGGAGACGCGTGTGCTGCGTCTGTCGGTGTTTCTGTGCAGTCATTTCCAGCGCAGGCTCTTTGGCTGCTTTGCATATCGGTTTGTCTGCCGTCTGTCAGCGTGGCGTTCTGTAATTAACCTCCCGTGACCCCATCCAGAGTCCGTGAGAGCGTTCATTAACCTGCGCCGACGAGCCGCGCAGATGAAGGACGAACGAATGATGTGATGTCACGCCGGGTTTGCTGATGCGAATCTGACAGGTTTGTCCGTCCGTCACGTGTCGGTTCACACGAGAACTCCGACAGGAAGTGCTCGGATGATCTCGTGTTGACGGTGACTTCCTGTGATGCTGTTGATGCTGATGTTGGACGCTGTGACTCACATATACGATCGTGGAGTTCCGTCCGTCACGCTCGTGTTCTTCTGTTCGCTGTGTGTTGAGCTGAAGTGTCTGTGGTTGATTTTCTGATTAAAATGCAAACAGCTGCTCAGTTCTTATGAGCTTTGAATATCATTTATTATACAGTATCTCCTCTTCAGATCATCTGATATCAATTACAAATGTGATTTCCACTGTTAAACACCAAGAGCGTCATGTTCTGGCACAGGTTTTCAATGGGGTTCGCATGGGGGTGGAAAACTTTAGAGAAAAGCAGTGTAAAAAAATAAATAAATAGATAAATCAATAAATAATATTTAATGTAAATAAATGAATAAATAAATGTGAGTAAAAATGAATAAAATGTGATTTAAATAATATATACATTTGATTAAAATAAATAACTGATTTAAACAATAATTTTAATAGTAAATCAAATACTTAAATAAACAGTGAATCCATAATACATTTTATTTTATTTTTTTATTTAAATTTTTTTAAATAAAAAAAACAATTTTTTTACATTTGTTTTTAATTTAATTTAATTTAATTTAATTCTTTTTTAATTTTATTTTATTTTCCAAATTGTGCAGCTTTGTATTTTTAAGTGCAATTTTTCTTCAGTTTTTTTTTATTTTAATTTATTTTAATTTTTTATTTTAAAGCTTTTTATAGCATTTTGCATATAGTCCAGCCCTAGATTTTATTTGGAGAAAACCTGTATTTTCCAGCCATTTGTTGAAAATAAGTGAATAAAATGTGATTTAAATAAACACATTCATAGATTTGATTAAAACAAAAAAAAGATTTGATCATTTGAATATGATCATATAATATTGAATATGATAATAACTGAATGTAATAATGAATATAATATTATTTACTTAAATATATACATTTGATTTAATAAATAACAGATTAAAATAATAGCTAAATAAAATTAATTTAAAAAATGCATTTTATCAAAAGCACAAATTATAAAAAATAAACAAATAAAATAAAAAAAGTTTTGATCATTTAAATATTTTGATTATGTTTTTGTTTTGATTATTTAAATAAACAACAAAATAAATGTGATTTAATAAAATTGGAAAAATTATAAATATATGTATAAATATATACATTTGATTTAATAAATAACTGATTAAAAATAAGCAAATAAAAATTATTTATTTATTTTTAATTTATTTTATTAAAATCACAAATGGTAAAATAAACAAATAAAAGATGATTTAAATAAATACATCCATACATATGATTTAAATAAAAAAATATTAATTAATTTATTTGATCATTTAAATATTTTGAGTACGTATTTGCTAATAATTAAAATTTGTTATATTTCTAATATTAATTTTTCACAATATTAATGTGGCCCCCATACATGAAAAAATTATATATATATATATATATATATATATAATTATTAGATTATTAGGGAAAGCAGTTCTGGTCATTCTGGCCTTTAAAGGTGTTTTTATTATTTCTGCAGCTGATTCAAACAGAGCAACTGGAGGAGTTTGATCAGCAGTGATCAGGACTGACAGAGTCTTTTTTTCCTCCTTCAGATAAATGATTAGCAAACACTGTTGTGTGTCCCGTTCAAAGAGACCCCTGAGCTTTGATCTTCACACACACACACACACACACACACACAGGTGCCATAGCAACCAGGAGGGCTTCACCGTGGCAACAGGAGGCTGTTGATGCTAAATGATTCCTCAGATCAGGTGTCGTGTTGTTATTTTTGTCATAGATTTACACTGAAGACTGAGCTGATGTAGAATCTAGAGTCTTCAGATGTTCTTAAAGGATCTTGTGCATTTACAGGATGTTTGTGTTTTTAACACTGATTTGTTTTAATGTCCCTGTATAGTTTATGGTTATTATTTATTTTATTTTAAGTAACTTTTTTTTTTTAGTTCTTTAGTTTTAGTTCTCATTCAAATCAAGTACAGCTAGATCAATACTGTATTTTAAAGTATTTTAAACCCCCATTTGTGCTTTTATTTTTAAAGTTTCTAATTTTAAAATCTAATTTTAAAGTTTCGATATCAAATATTAAAATCTATTTTAACATATCAACAAAAATATTTTTTTTGGTGATTTTAATTATCATTAGTATTACTACTGTTTACTAATATTGCATTTTAAACCCCTATTTGTGCTTTTAATTTGAATACTATTTTTAAGAAATAGAAACCACTGAATATGCGTCAGGGTTATTATAGTTAACCAAAAGTAAAATAATAAAAAATAAATGTTACTTGAAATAAATGCTGGCTAAAATAATTTTTAAAACATTATATATACATTAAAAATTAATAAATAAAATATAATAAAATAAATAAATAAATAAATACTAAAATAACTAAAAGTCACGTTATAAATAAAAACGTATTTTAAAAAATTATAAAAGTTTATAAAAAAATAATAAAAATAACTTAATAAAAAAAAATGCTAAAACTAAAATCTATTTTTAAGTTTAAAATATTAAATATGAAAATCTACTAATTATATATATATATATATATATATATATATATATATATATATATATATAAACCTTAAATAATTATTTTGTTTAGTTTAACTTAAATACTAAAATAACTAAAACTGAATGAACTAACATTATTAAATAAAAAGTTATTTTAAAAATTCTAAAACGTTCTAAAAAATCTAAAAAAAAAAAAAAAATACAAAAAAAAATCTTGAAATAAATGTTGACTAAAATACTACAATATATCACCTCAGCTGTCAATGAAAATCTATGAAAATAAAATGTACAGCAAGATCTGAGCCAATAATTAGCCATTTTTAATTACAGTTTTAAATGTAAATATTTACAGGTTGTTGTGTACATTTGGAGTGTATTTTACCGAATTATTTTCTCTGTATATATACTGTATGTTTTATAGCTTTAGATGAAGAAATGTATTTTTTTTCTGTGTTTTTGTGGTGTCAGGTGTTCAGAGGTCAGTAATGAATCACATGAATGTGTGCAGAGCATCCGAGAGCTTGTTTCAGGCCAACTTTGACTATTATTAGTGTCTCGTGCGTTAACTGGACTCAGCAGTTTCCTGCTGCAGTCTCATTACATTTACAGGCCGGAGAGAACGCCGCTAACACAAAAAATTAATTGGAGGCGTTGCGATAGTCGGGACGGGCGGATAAATCAGCCCGCGGGACGACGCTTTTATGTGCCGCAGCGGGAAAGGAGGAGCTTCGCTTTAACAGGACAAGATAAAAATGTTGGACGCTGGAGTTGTAGAGTCTGCGGCGTGTGACGGGCGGCTGTAATTCTGCTCCTAACGCACGCGTACGGATGTTTCGTGGCCAGAGTCGCTCATTTTCAGCCCGTTTTGCCTCTCTGTGTTTTTTTTATTCTCTCAGCTTGAAAATTTGTCTAAAAGAGGCTGTGTGCAGGGACATATTTCACTGCGACAGGTCTGCGGCGCCTATAAAAGCGACCCGTGCGCTTCACTTGAGTGTCATAAAGCGTCTCAGTCTCTCAGGATGGAATATAAGAGTCTGTGTCTGATGGGACAATAGTTGACCTTTTCACCCTCGACCTTTCAGAGGTCACGACGCAGGTCAAGGAGACCAACAGAGACGCTTTTCGTAAAGGTCAAAGGATGTTAGTATGTTCTTGAAGGATCTTGTGCATTTACAGGATGTTTGTGTTTTTAACACTGATTTGTTTTTATGTCTCTGTATATAGTTTATAGTTATTTATTTTATTTCAAGTAACAGTTTATTTTTTTGTGGTTTTAGTTCTCATTCAGATCAAGTACAGCTAAATCAATACTGTTTACTAATATTGTATTTTAAAACCCTATTTGTGCTTTTATATATATATATATAAACCTTCAACTTATTGTATTTCACCTAATTAAATTATTTTATTTTAACTTAAATACTAAAATAACTGAATGAACTAACATTATAAAAAAAAATTATAAAGAAAATTATAAACACATATAAAAAATATAATATGATAAATATAAAATATTTATATGACCTTTTTTGTCAAATAAAAAATAAAAATAATAAAAACACACAAAATATTACTAAAACTTTCAAATCTAATTTTAAAGTTTCAAATATTACATCTATATTTATATATAGAGACCTTACACTTATTTTGTATTATACCTGATTTAATTATTTTATTTACTTTCACTTAAATACTAAAATAACTAAATGAACTAACATTATAAATAAAAAGTTATTTTTAAAAATTATAAAAAAAGTATAAGAACATAATAAATATAATATAATAAATATAAAACCTTTTTTTTGTAAAATAAAAAAAAATATAAAAATAATAAAAATAAATACAAAATACAAAAACACACAAAAAATGATCTAATTTTAAAGTTTCAAATATTAAATATTAAAATCTACTTTAAAATATCAACAAAAAGAGTTTTGTTTTTTTGGTGATTTTAGTTATCATTACTATTACTACTGTTTACTAATATTGTATTTTAAAACCCTATTTGTGCTTTTATATTTTATATGCATCAGGGTTATTATAGTTAACTAAAAGTAAAATAATAAAAAAGAAATGTTACTTGAAATAAATGCTGACTAAAATAATTATTTAAAATTATATATATATATATATACATATAATAAAAAATAAAATAAATAAATGGTAGTTCAAAAGTGAATTAACTAACATTATAAATAAAAAAGTTTATAAAAAATATAAAAAATAATAAAAATAACAAAAACAAAAAAAAATACTAAAACTAAAATCTATTTTTAAGTTTAAAATATTAAATATGAAAATCTCAATATCAACAAAAATTTAAATAGTATAATAATAATACTTAAATAAGTTAAAAGGTACAGTGATATATCTGATATATCTGCTACAGAACATAATAAATACAGTATAGCTAGATCTACATCAGTATGTATCATAGAGCCCTAAATCTGCCCACAAACACTCATTAAATCATTAATGCATTAGAGAATTAATATTATGACTTCCTGTGAAGCTGCTTTGAAACAATGTGTTGTGAAAAGTGCTGTACAAATAAATATGACCTGACAGTGGTGCATGATTTTTTTCTGTTCTTTGAACAGTATTTTTAAAAACACAGTAGGCAGTTTGCAGTACATACAGTACAGTGAGTGTTTTGCTGTCAAACTGAGATCAGCTTTAACCAACGCAAAGAAATGTAAAAGAACAGCAGAAACGCACACACACCGCCGGGCATCGTGGGAATGCTGCGAGCTCAGTCTGGGTTTGTGCCAGTCCGGGGCTGTTCAGTGAGAGGCGTGTTTGACCCCGTGACCTTCAGAGTTGAAACGGAGGCCACGGGTGAAAAACACAACCCTGCTGAGAGAAAAGAGGCGTCACATGACCTGAGTGTGAGAGAGAGATAGTGTTTAAGTGTGTGTGTGTGTGGTGCGTTTGAGTGTGTGTTTTATAATTTTTTTTCCATGTTTATTCACTATCCACAATCCAGTTAAAGCGAGCAGTGAAACGGTGCTGCTGTGAGTGTTTAAATGAGGTAATTGAGCACAAACAAACCTCTTTTTTTTGTAAATGAGGCTCATTCACAAATCTCAGCTCTGTTTGTGGTAGTGATTACTGACGCACTGTAAGTAAATATCGTTTTTACTTAAAAGAGATGTTTGTGTTCATGCAGTTCATCAAATGATGTTCCTTTCATGCATGTTTTACTAAATATGCACTGAATCGACTGTGTTAGCAGCAGCAGTTCATTCCCAAAGCACTGATGTGTTTATTGAACTTCTGACTGAAACGACACGCTTCACATTTAAGATCTGAACCCAGTGATTTTATTTTATTTTATTTTATTTATTTTTTATTTTATTTTATTCATTGATTCATTCATTCATTTTATTTTTAAGGTTTATTATGTGATGTTTTTCAAGGCTCGCTAAAACTGAACAAGAATTAATCATTTTATTTTTTATTTTATTTTTTTTTATTATTTAAATTAATTTATTATTTTATTTTATTTTATTATTTTTATTCATTTTATTTATAAGGTTTATTATGTGATGTTTTTCAGGGCTCACTGAAACTGAACAAGAATTAATTATTTTATTTTATTTTATTCATTCATTCATTTATTCATACATTCATCCATTTTATTTTTTTAAAGGTCTATTATGTGATGTTTTTCAAGGCTCACTAAAACTCAACAAGAATTAATTATTTTCTTTTCTTTTATTTTAATATTATTTTTTTATTTAATTTATTTAATTTTATTCATTCATTCATTCATTTTATTTTTTTAAGGTTTATTATGTGATGATTTTCATGGTTACCAAAACTGAACAAGAAATAATTATTTTATTTTATTTTAATTTATTTATTTATTTATTTATTTATTTATTTTATTCATTCATTCATTCATTCATTCATTCATTTTATTTTTAAGTTTTGTTATGTGATGTTTTTCAAGGTTCACTAAAACTGAACAAGAATTATTTTATTTTGTTTTATTTTATTTTATTTTATTTTATTTTATTTTATTCATTCAATCATTCATTCATTCATTCATTTTATTTTTAAGATTATTATGTGATGTTTTTCAAGGTTCACTAAAACAGAACAAGAATTATTTTATTTTGTTTTGTTTTATTTTATTTTATTTTATTTTATTTTATTTTATTCATTCAATCATTCATTCATTCATTCATTTTTTTTTTTTTAAGGTTTATTATGTGATGATTTTTAAGGCTCTCCAAAACTGAACAAGAATTAATTATTTTATTTTAATTTATTTTAATATTATTTTTTAATTTAATTTATTTAATTTTATTCATTCATTCATTTTATTTTTTAAGGTTTATTATGTGATGATTTTTACAGCTCACCAAAACTGAGCAAGAAATAATTATTTTATTTATTTATTTATTTATTTTATTTTATTCATTCATTTTATTTTTAAGATTATTATGTGATGTTTTTCAAGGTTCACTAAAACTGAACAAGAATTATTTTATTTTGTTTTATTTTATTTTATTTTTGTTTTTGCTAAATTATGCCCTGAATCGACTGTGTTCTCAGTTCATTCCCAAGCGTTGATGTGTTTGTTGAACTCTTGACTGAAACGACGATCTTCACGTTTAAGATCTGAACCCGGTGATGATGATGAAGTTCCTGGGCTGGTTTGGCATCTGTGGTTAATCAGGTTATGGAGGTCTGTGTTTCTCCGTTAGTAACTGTGCGCTGCTGTTCCAGGATCAGTGTGATGAATGGCTGTTTTTGTGGGTTTTGTGGGAGATCAGCACTTTTATTCTGCTGTTAATGCAGCGGCTCACATTCGCTCACCTCACAGCAGCTTCTCACCGCATTTCCTTCACCGATCCGTGTATTTTTTTGCAGTCAGTCTTGTGTTTTACAATTTACAGATTTAATTCACACAGTCAAGTCACTTATTCATATAGTGCTTTTTACAATACAGATTGTGGCAGCTTTACAGTATTAAACAAGAAAATAGTGTGTCAATAAGTAAGAGGATGATAGCAAACATTCAGTTTTCTGTGCAATCAAGTCAACAATATTGCCAGAAATTATGTGCTGGTTTATGATGTTGTAAAAGATAAACTACTATAATACTCTTTTACCCATCGCATCATTTTATTTTTTTATTTTATTTTATTGGATTTTATTGGATTTTATTTATTTATTATTTTTTCATTCATTTTAATTTTTAAAGATTTATTATGTGATATTTTTCAAGGCTCACTAAAAGTGAACAAGAATTAATTGTTTTGTTTTGTTTTGTTTTGTTTATTTATTTATTTATTTATTATTTATTTAGTTAATTTATTCATTCATTCATTCATTCATTTTATTTTTTTAAGGTTTATTATGTGATGTTTTTCTCACCAAAACTGAACAAGAATTAATTATTTTATTTTATTGGATTTTTATTGTGTTTTGTTTTGTTTTATTCATTCATTCCTTCATTTTATTTATTTATTTTAGGTTTATTATGTGATGTTTTTCAAGGCTCACCAAAACTGAACTATTATTAATTATTTTCTTTTCTTTTCTTTTTATTTTGTTTTATTTTATTCATTCATTTTATTTTTTAAAGTTTATTATGTGATGGTTTGCAAGGCTCACCAAAACTGAGCAAGAATTATTTTATTTTATTTTATTTTTATTTTATTTATTTTTTCATGCACACTTGATTATTTACTTACTCTATTTTATTTTATTTTATTTTATCCCTTTTGCAGTTACAGCCAGTTACTTTGGGAAAAATATAACTTTTTTAAATTAATTTTTTAATAAAGTTTAGTAATAGCAGTTTCAAATTAGCTTATAAAAAATCCTGTAATATTAGGTCACAAACAGCACCGTTTTGCTGAGATCACATGCAGTGACGGTGTGTCTGAATGACAGATGTCGATAGAGTATTTGATGGTGATATCACAATAATATCCTCCAACACGTTTCTTCCTCCTCCGGTTGTGAATGATGTGTTTCCTCATTTTCTGTGTGTGAAATGAGACGTGGGAGCCTCTAAAGAGGATTTCAGTCTGCAGGTGGTTTGACCTTTTAAATTATTCACACACATCAACGATTCTCCTGACACACACACTCTCGTCCGTCTCTCAAACAAATGTGTGTTTGCACCTGAAAATCCTCATGTTCTTCACACGTCCTGAAGAAAATCAGTGACGCACAGCAAACCTGTGTGTGTGTGTGTGTGTGTGTGTGTGTGTGTTTGACCTCTTTGAGTAGATGTTCAGATCCCGTCACTGTCCTCTGTTGGTCAGTGTGTGTCATTGCACTCAACACACTGCTGCATTAAATGCACTTGTGTTCATTTTAATACGAGAAGTGCTTGTGCATTCAAAAGAACACTCATAAAATGTGTATCTGTGTTTGTTTGACTCATTTCTCAGTCTAAATAAGTCACTTGAGTTTGTTTGTGAGCACAGTGAATGCTGTGTAATGTGTTTTCTGGCTCTAATCGTGTGTGTTTTTGTGTTTAATGCAGGTGATCTGAGGGGTGATGCCCCGTACGGCCCGATCATCAGTGTGTTAGACGGTGCGGCTCACGTCAGAGACAGACGCGTGTGTGAGTGTGTGTGTGTGTGAGTGTGTGTGTGTGTGTGTCAGCATGGCTCTGACCGACAAACACAAAGTCAAGAGACAACGACTCGACAGAATCTGTGAAGGTGAGACTCGTTTATTCTGCTCATGATCTCAATCGCTTTCATTTTCAGGCCCAAACTGAAATCTCTTCACACTGTTTTGGGGAAAAGGCAAAAATTCAACTTCTGCACACTTGATTATTTACTTATTTTATTTTATTTTATTTTATTTTATTTTATTTTATTTTTTCATTCATTATTTTTGTAAAGGTTTATTATGTGATGTTTTTCAAGGCTCACCAAAAACAAAAATTATTTTATTTTATTTTATTTTATTTTATTTTATTTTATTTTTTCATTCATTATTTTTTTAAAGGTTTATTATGTGATGTTTTTCAAGGCTCACCAAAAACAAAAATAATTTAATTTTATTTTATTTTTTATTTTATTTTTAATTATCATGTTATTTTTATTTTTTAGCAGGGTGGTGCAAAATTCATAATTTAAGAATAGACTCTTTAAATTCATGAGTGTGATTTTGTGTTGAATCAATCACAACCCACAGGAACGTGAATTGAAATCAGTGTTATTTTAACACTGTTTATATACTGTTTATTAATATTTAGAAATAGCTTTTATGCTTTCATAATAATTTTAATTTTTCTTCATTTTAATATGTGCATGCAATAGGAGCTCCCTACACAGTTACTCTGAGAAAAGCATCATTTTTATTTTTTATTATTATTTCTTTAAATATTCTTATTGAGGTTTGATGTATTTTCATTTCAGTTTAAGTTCAAATTACAATGTTTATTTATTTCCGTCAAGCAATTTTAATTCAGTTAGTTTCAAAAGCAGCAAGTAGTTGACGTTTTTCATCTAATATTTATATTTTGTTTTATTTCAACTTTATTTTAATGCATAAACATGTTTTTATTTTTATTTATTTATTTATTTTTTTGGTAACAGCAATAACCCTGATTTGAGTTTGAATCAGAACAGCAGGAAGAGGAATTACTGAATTGTATCAGTCTGTAATTCTATTGTATTTCGATTGTTTGTCTTTTCTTTACTTTTCTAAAAAAAAAGTACAATTTTTACAGGTTTTCCTTATATTTGAATTCATTATAATTGTACTTCCTTTTATTTAAACTGAAATCATATTTAAATTTGAATTGCAATTCTGAATTCTGTTTCATTTACATTTTATTAATATTTTTCTGAATGTTGCTGGTTTTAACATTAACCTTGTTTTTCAAAGGAAAACATTCATCAAAATGACTTGCTTAAACTTTTGGCTGGTTAATTTTAACTGATAGTCAGAAAGCAGTTTGTTCTGCAGTGTTCTTTTTTCACCAGAAATTTGATGTTATTTGAACATTTATTTGTAATATGCAAAGAAAGTTAAAAAATTTTTTTTTTTTTGTAATAGAGCATTATTTATATTTTATAAAAATGTTTTTACAACATTCTACTAACTTTATTTTTACCCAAAATATGACATTATTTGAATGTTTTTTGTTATATTCTAAGAACATTATAATATCTAGTTTTCTCGACATGACTATGTTATAGTTACAAAACATTCTACTGGCTTTATTTCATCCAAAATAAACATTATATAATTATTTTTTTATATCCTAATAACATTAAAATGTCAATTTTTTTGTCATGAATTTAACATTATTTAAAGGTTACAAAAAAAACATTTCTTCGAATGTTTATCAAGTACAAATAACATTTCCAATTTTCAAATTTTGAAATCACCTGTAACTGTAACATTTTAACTGATAGTCAAAAAGTAATTCTTTCTACAGTGTTCTAACTTTTTTCACCAAATATTTTGTGTTATTTGAACGTTTATTTGTAATATTCAAATAAAGTTAAAATGGCTGTTTTTTTTGTTTTTTGTTAATAGAGCATTATTTATATGTTACAAAAATGTTTTTAGAACATTCTACTGACTTTATTTAATCCAAAATAAACATTATATAATTATTTTTTTTATATCCTAATAACATTAAAATGTCCAATTTTTTTGTCATGAATTTAACATTATTTAAAGGTTACAAAAAAAACATTTCTTAGAATGTTCATCAAGTACAAATAACATTTCCAATTTTCAAATTTTGAAATCACTTGTAATTATTTAGAACCTTTCTGCTGGTTAATTTTAACTGATAGTCAAAGGAAGGAAGTCGATCTCCCACAATCCACTGCGAACTCACATTCTGTTTCTGTTCTGATATGAGATCTATTCCTGATGGATAATATCAGTGTATTACGTGAAACACGGCATGTCATTTAGCAAATCTGCACAAACAAAAATGAGATCTGGCGGTGTCTGTGGAAAGCCTTGGGCTGGATGACACTCATGATTAAATCATTACACTGCTCGAGATGTATTTTGCATAATCCAGAGATGGAGTACAGATAGTTTAATCAGAGAAACGACAGGGAACGATGCGCTGCGGGGAAAACGCCAATCTGGCGCCCGCCAGCGCCGGCTCGGACGCGTTTGGAGAGAAAACCTCAGCGTGGCCCCGTTGTTACAGGCCTGAGGGGTCGAGATGAAGTGCGGTTTGGTCTCCTCTCGACTCGTGGTGTCTTTGCCGGTCCCGTCTGTTGCTCCATCTGGCTCGAGCTCGGTCTGCTTATGGCAGGATGCCTGTGAGGAGGGATTGAGCGGCAGGCGACGAGGACGGAGGAGCACAATCACATGCTGCTGTAGTTACAGGAGGCGTCGAGCCCGTCGGCAGATGTTCCTCTGCAGCTGTCAATTACTAACATGTGTTTTGCTCTCCAGGCTCTTGTTAGAGTGTTAAAATGCTCAGCGGCGGTTTAAACTTTAATATATACAGCGCAGTCACGGGAATCAGGCTCGCATCGGCCGATAGCTCTGAGGCAGTTGTTTAGATGATGTTGCAAGGACATTGTTAGGGGGTTGCTAGGTGCCCAGGTAACAAATTTAGATTTTAAAAACATTGTGGAAACATTGTTTCGAAATGTCTCTAAAAGGTTACAATGTCTGGTTTTCTTGTCGTGATTAGAACGTTGCTTAAAGGTTACGAAAACGTTTCTTACGTTGATGTTCTAACTTTTTCAATAAAAATGTTTTGCCAAAAGCGTTTATTTGTAATATTCTAAGCATGTTTAAATGTCCGGTTTTCTTGATGCTAATAGAGCAATATTTTAAGGTTACAAAAATGTTTTCACAACATTCTTTTTACCTAAAATATGGCATTATTTAAATGTTTATTTTTGATATTCTAAGAATGGTAAAATGTCCAGTTTTCTTGTAATTACACCATTTTTTAAAGGTTACAGACTGTGTTACTAACTTTATTTTTACCCAAAATATAACATTATTTGAATGTTTTTGTTTTTGTTATATTCTAAGAACATTATAATATCCAGTTTTCTTGACTTTATTTTTATCCAAAATATGGCATTATTTAAATTTTATTTTTGATATTCTAAGAATGTTAAAATGTCCAGTTTTCTTGTCATGATTAGAACGTTGCTTAAAGGTTACGAAAACGTTTCTTACGTTGGTGTTCTAACTTTTTTCACCAAAAGTGTTTATTTGTATTTTTCTAAGAATGTTTAAATGTCCAGTTTTCTTGATGCTAATAGAGCATTATTTTAAGGTTACAAAAATGTTTTCACAACATTCTACTATTGTTATTTTTACCTAAAATATGGTATTAGAATATTTTGATATTCTAAGAATGTTAAAATGTCCAGTTTTCTTGTCGTAATTGCACCATTATTTAAAGGTTACAAGCTTTGTTACTAACTTTATTTTTACCCAAAATATAACATTATTTTAATGTTTTGTTTTTGTTATATTCTAAGAACATTATAATATCCAGTTTTCTTAACATGATTATAATGTCAAAAATGTTTTTACAACATTCTACTGACTTTATTTAATCCAAAACCTAACATTCTATAGTATTTTTTTAATATCCTAAGACCATTGAATTGTCCAGTTCTATTGTCATAATCATAACATTATGTATGAGAATGTTTTCTCTTAATGTCTTCTCTTAATTTAAGGCCTGTAAAACCCTGTAGCTATGAAAGAAGTGTTTAATTCAATAAGCTCATGTCTTTTCACGCAAAATTCATGCAATTCAAAAAACATATTTTTCTCGCTTATTTCAGTTAATGTCTTAACTAGCGAACCGAATTAACCGAGTGAGTCATTTACGCAGGAACCGCTCCATGATCATTCATTTCAAGTGATTCAGTAGCAAAAACCAGATCAAATTAAAATTGACATTAATTTTCCAATTTCAGCATCGCTTGTGATGACTTTAAAAAGCACTTAAAGTGATGGGTGAAACAGAGCTTTTCTAAACTCCGAATCCAGTTAAAACTGAAAAATGATTCGCTGTTTCGAAGCGCTCTAATCGGATCCTGTATCGCAAATCATTTGATTCAGATCTAGACCTCGAACACGAATCGCAGTTCGTTTGATTTAGATCAGAACTCCGGAGCAGGTTCATGAATCATTTCGCAGTGAATGATTCACGATCCGCGTTCCTGATCTGAAATGATGCTTTGCGAATCACTTCGGAGCACAAATCATTTGATTTAGAACAGAACTTTGCGTATCGCAGATTATTTCATTCAGATCGGCACTTCAGATCGTGTATCAAAAATCATTTGAATCGGAACATTTGAATCTTTTGATTTAGGTCAGAACTTCGGGACAGGTTCATGATTCAGGTTCAGATTGTAACTTTGGAGCGTGGATTGAGAATAATTTGATTCAGATTGGAACTTTGTGCAAATATGTGCATATTTTTGGTGGTTTTGTTGTCCACCATGTGATTGCTTAGAAAATTCTTAGCAAATGCTGTTGACAATGAATTCTGATTCTGGGAATAAAAAGTGCATGCATGTTTTGTAATGTTTAATATAATCATGTACGTGTTATTGTTAAATCTACGTATTCACATAATGTTTGTATAACATTCTACTTTTGCAGCAGAGTCCTTGTGGTAATACCGCTCCACTCTGTAAGCATTAGAACAGCCGCTGGAGACGTGTTTTTGCCTTGTTTTTTGGTCTGCTGGGTTTATTTTAAGGGTTTGCCTTTAAAGAAGGATCTGCTCTATTTTCAGAGAACTGCTGTCAGATATGCTCATGTTTGTTGGGCCGTTCTTGCAGATTTTTCTAAGCTCTGGAAGGATTGTGAACTATCTATCATGACACTGCTGAACTGACCTGTCGGTGCGTGTGAATGTTCTTATACATAAAAAACGCAGTGAGAAATGAACTACAGGACAGCTGCTCGTGTTAGACTTCAAGAACGAGTCTTGTTTGCCATCAGCGTTAGACTACTCATCTGTTATTAAGCATGAAGATATTTTACACACACACAGTGCCTTAAAAGAACCCTTGGAAAGATAAGATCTGTGGTGAAAAAGACACAAATACTTAATAAATAGTTACATTTATTAATAACAACTGGAATAAACAATATAATATGTGACCTTGGACCACAAAATAAGTCATGAGGGTCAATTTTTGGAAATTGAGATTTATAAATCATCTGAAATCTGAATAAATATGCTTTGCATTGATGTATAGTTTGTCAGGATAGGACAGTATTTCGCAGAGATACAACTATTTGAAAATCTGGAATCTGAGGGTGCAAAAAAATCGAAATATTAAGAAAATCACCTTTAAAGTTGTTCAAATGAAGTTCTTAGCAATGTGTATTACTAATCATAAATTAAGCTTTGATATATTTACAGTCGGAAATTTACAAAATATCTTGATGGAACATGATCTTTACTTAATATCCTAATGATTTTTGGCATAAAAGAAAAATCGATCATTTTGACCCATACAATGTATTTTTGGCTATTGCTACAAATATACCTGTGATACTTCTGACTGGTTTAATTAGTCACTATATGTGACCCTGGACCACAAAACCAGTCATAAGGGTCAATTTTTCCAAACTGAGATTAATACATCATCTGAAATCCGAATAAACAAGCTTTCCATTGATGTATGGTTTGCTATAATAGACCAATATTTGGCCGAGATACAACTATTTGAAAATCTGGAATCTGAGGGTGCAAAAAAATCTAAATATTGAGAAAATCACCTTTAAAGTTGTCCAAATGAAGCTCTTAGCAATGCATATTACTAATCAAAAATTAAGTTTTGATATATTTACAGTATGAATTTTACAAAATATCTTATGGAATATGATCTTTACTTAATATCCTAATGATTTTTGCCATAAAACAAAAATCAATAATTTTGACCCATACAATGTTTTTTGGCTATTGCTACAAATAAACCCCAGCGACTTAAGGTTTTGTGGTCCAGGGTCACATATGTAGTTTACATTTGTAATTTGGCATTTCATACAGAATACAGTTTATCACCTGTTTTTGGAGCTTAAATGTGGCTCTTCCAACACTAATCTTGTAGATAAAGGGTTAGTTTATCTCAAGTGGTGCAATAATTGTAAATTTGGATGCTTTATCATTTAAAATTTCATGTTTCCAAAAACATCTGTATAAACCAAACAAAGATGGGTTATAGTCAAATAACAACAAATTCCTGCGCGTTCCTTTGCGATTCCAATGCATAAAGGCAAACGTTAAAAAATGGTGAAAATGAAAATGCAATGTGATGCATCCTACATTGCACCACTTCAGATGTAACCCTAACCCTAACAAAATGAATAGCATGAACATAGACCAAATAGCCCACTTTGGACATCATTTGTGAACCTGGACCACAAAACATAAGCAGCACAGGTATATTTGTAGCAATAGCCAAAAATACATTGCATGGGTCAAACTGATCAATTTTTCTTTTATGCCAAAAATCATTAGGATATTAAGTAAACATCATGTTCCATGAAGGCATTTTGTAAATCTCCTAATATATCAAAACTTAATTTTTGATTAGTAATATGCATTGCTAAGAACTTCATTTGGACAACTTTAAAGGCGATTTTCTCCATATTTTGATTTTTTTGCACCTTCAGATTCCAGATTTTCAAATAGTGTTTCAAAAAGTTCAAATAGTTGTTCTGACAAACCATACATCAATAGAAAGCTTATTTATTCAGCTCAACTCATTTAAAAAAAAATAGACTCTTATGACTGGTTTTGTGGTCCAGGGTCACATTTGTAAGTGAAGTGTCCAGCATTAACGCATTCTGTCCAGATCTGCAAGGATTAACACCGGCTGACTGCATCCTAACACTGCGAGAAACACTGAACCAAGTATGGCGACCAGCCATCCATTCACGCTATAGGGATGTGTTGGTTTGTTTATGTTGCCGTTATTGGATGGGATGACACTTTGAGTGTTTGTCATAGAGGACAGTGGTATTAAGTTTGGTTTTATTTGGACTAATCTCTGGTTGCTGTTGTGGGGCCAGTAGGGAAGGATAAACCCCTCTGGATTAGCATGAGCCCAATGCCAAAGCGTTGTCCTTCTGTTTTCTCTCTTTTTCACATCTTTCCCTCCCAAATCAAAACCCGACGGCTGAGAGCATCCAAAAACTGGCTTGTGTGTTTGGTAAGTTTGTGTTATCGAGCTGTTGTGTTGTCCTATTCTTGCTTATGTTTCCAGGGCTAAATAATTCAGCGCTTACCTGCCAGTCACATGATAGCATGACCTCAAGTAATGCAAAAAAGAAATGTCGGCTAGAGATCAGGTGAAACGTTACTCCCTCGCACACCTTCGCAGGGAAACATGAGAAGTGAAATCAAACACCTGCTTTTTCCCCTCCTCACAACCGACCTCTCTTCTTTCCTCACCCGTGCATGCGTTCACTAACCGTTTGGCTTTCAGTCTGTAGAGTACAAGCGTTTGCACTCAAACTCTGGTTAAGATTCTCTCTGTTGGCACCTTGGCGGCTAATGGGTTGCATCTACTGAAACTAACAGCAACCTCTGCGGGAACTTCATGGCTGTGCGCGGCACCGTTCCTCCTCCGGATTACTACCCGTTTGATATTGCTCTCTCGGCCCAGCCGCCTGAAGATCTGCAGGGCTTTTATAAAGGAAACCAGCACATGCTGAGCAGATCAGGCTCGCATTACGGCCTGGCCGCAGGAGGGGTCAGGACCGCTTGGGATCAAGGGCAAGCTAGAGCGGTTACTCCTGGTCCTACACCCGGACCTCTTCCTCCTCCTCCTCCGCCTCCTCCTCCTCCACCCCCTCCTCCCCCGCCCTCGGCTCATGAGATCAGCCGCTTGTACAGGGATTCTCTGGCCGTCAAGATGATCCCAGACAGTCAGCGTATTCGCAGTAGAGCCGCTTCGCCTGCTTGCTTCGGCATCGAGTCCAGGTTTGCGGCCGAACAGGCCAGCCTCGGCGGTCACTCCGTGTACGGCGACGTCAACGGCCTCCCTCTGGAGTCCTGTCAGCCGGCATCCACCTGCATAGTGGTGGACCCTACGGCTTCGGTCATGGATGGGACTCTTCCTCGAGGGAACCCTGCTTACGGGTCTGTTGCAACTCAGAGGATGCCCTATGACCCTGCGTACGATCCGGGCACTGCTATGGCACCGGCTTCGCTCACCGGCGGGATGCCGTCGGCGGCCGACCCCAAGAGGACAGTGGATCCGAGCTTTCTGGCTCTTCTGCGTTCCGAGGGTCTGTCGGAAAGCACTATAACTCTTCTCCTACAGCAAGGGTTTGATTCGACATCCATGCTTGCCATGATGGAAGACCACGACGTCCGCTCCGTGGCTCCCAATTTGGGACAAGCACGTGTGCTTTCAAGAGTAGTTCTCAATTGCAAGACCGGAGCAACTGGCGCTGCAGTTATGCGTGGTCGTTCTAACAGCTTCAGCCACCGCAATGATCTCTACATGCAGCCTCAGACGCTCGGCATGGACGGGAATCTCATTCAACAACCTCCCAGTGCCCTGCAATCCGTCTCGCCTAGAATGGGAGAGTTTCTCGGTCGCCGTCCGAGCAGCGCACCATCTCAGCATCTCCTCGAAACCACGACATACCCAGGGGTTCGCTCGATCGGAGGTCTTCCGGTTAGTCCGGGCGGCTACACCACTGCGCTTCCTCAAACACGGCCTTTGTACAACGCCCACACCGGCTTGGCCATGTCCGCCCTGCCTGCTCAACAGCAACCCCCAACCACCCCAGGAGTGGCACCCAAGACCTTCTCGAGTACGTACACCCCTATGGAGCTGATGAAGCGTCCTCCAAACCTTCCTCCTCTTTCTCCTGCTCATAGTCCGCATCACAGCCCTCAGTTACTGCGCAAGGGAGCAGCGCCCGTGGAGAGTGCCATTCTTCCGGCATCTTCAGCCCTTCAGCCTCAGACCCTTAATGCTAAC
Organism: Labeo catla; assembly: GCA_012976165.1. NCBI lineage: Eukaryota > Metazoa > Chordata > Actinopteri > Cypriniformes > Cyprinidae > Labeo > Labeo catla. The sequence continues at coordinate 48,398 of VONZ01001574.1, read as the reverse complement.
AATAAGCAAACCCGCCGAACCGGACCTCCGGTCATCGTTTCCACCATGGCTTCGCCTGACACAAGTAACGACCTTACTTCTGTCTTTTCCACCTGTTCCTACATCCCTACCTTCATGTGATGGTTTTCAGTTTGTGGTTGTTGATGTTTAGGCGTTTTTGTTCTCTGAATGTTCCTTGTTTTTGTTAGTAAGGATGGTGTAGATGGTAAATGCGAAATATGGAGGCTGTTGAAGTTCTAAAACATTCTATTCAAACTCCTGCTAACAGTAGACTTTGATATTGGACGTGCAAAGCAGATTTAACTAAGTGCTCTGTTTTTAGATTAGGAGACTATATATATTCCACCTCTAGTGGGATTCATTTGTGATCCCAGCTGAACTTCCTGCATAGACTCGGCTTCATAACTTTGCAGCAGACTAAGGAATTGCAGTCGAGAACAAAGTTGAAAAGCAGTTGAAACACCAGGTCTTGCTGACACTCGACCTTTTTGCATCTATGATTATGCTTTATGCTTGATCTACAAGAACTGTGTTTGCAGTGCTTTCTCTCTGTGTTCAGTTCACAGTGTTTGTGTTTTACAGATTGAGCTGAGCACTGTACTTCACTGCAGGCCTAATCAGGCCTCTTAGAGCCTAAAATCTCATTAGGGATAATAGGATATGCAGAGACACGCTCTTCTGAGAGCACGTTAGAGTCTTTCGACTGGAGATGTGCACTGAGAGTCTCTGGAAAACTCACTTGATCAGCCTGACTTGACATTTTAGGTTTTTGGCAGGAATTTACAAGAAGATCGGTGTAGACTGTGCAGGCTAGTTCCCAACTGCTGATAAACGCTGATGATTCATGATGGTTCTTCTGTGTCTTAAATGCACATGAGGACAGCTTGACAGGCTGAATGTTGTTGGAGGCTGGTGTGTAAATGAGTTCTGTCACAGCTGACACGTGACCAGCCTTCAGTGTTGAAAAATGGTTGAAATAAGGTTAGTTGAAATAGTGTTAAGTGATTGACAGTGAAGACACTGAGACATTGAAATATAAATAAACCTTTCTTTCTTTCTTTCTTTCTTCGAGGAACTGTTATTAGTTGCTCCTGCAGTATTTGTACGACTGTTGGTTGTCATGTGTACACCTTAATTATCCGTTGCTTGGCAACCAGTGGATACATTGTAATAACACATAGATAATGTGCATAAATAAGGACAGATTGAGTGCATTTTTATTTACAAACACACATCATCATCATCATAATGAATGTAAATGCATATTTTGCAAACTCAAGAAGTGTGTGTGTGTGTGTGTGTGTGTGTATTTATTTGTTCTTGCTACATTGTAGCACCAAATATCCCCACAAGGATAGTAAAACCTGAAATGATTAAAAATAGTAAATGGTGTTTATCTGAAAGTGTGACGATGCAAACATGTTTTCTGTGAGGGCTAGGTTTAGGGTTAGGGTTGGGTTAGGGGATAGACAATATCGTTTGGTCAGTATAAAAACTATAGAAGTCTATGGAAAGTCCCCACAATTCACAAAAACAAACATGTGTGTGTGTGTGTGTGTGTTGAGTGGGCGGTGCTCTGCTCTGGCTCCCGGTTGTCTTAAACTCTCAGGGTTGGTTGGTTTCATAAGTAGTTTATTAGCAGTGCCGTTAAACAGAGCAGCGTCCGCCGCTCACCGACAGACACACACTGACCAATCTGACCGCAGCACGTCCTGCCGCCCGGATGGAGCTCGCCGCAGGTCAGTGACACGTGTGTGTGTGTGTGTGTGACACGTGACCCGCTGGAGGATCATCTGAACCTGCTTACACCCAGAACACCTGTGGCTGCGGTGCATTATGGGTAGTAAAGACATGCTTGGAAGGGTTAATTAGCTTATGTGTGCAGCAGGATGAGTCTGTCTGAGTGTTCGGCACGTGTCCTGTAGAAAGACAGAAGTGATTAAAGCCGTGTGTGTTTGTGTGTGGTTATGTAATCTTAAGTATAGATCCCATGAGTTTCCTTGTGAGATGTGTGTTTATATTCGCTGGCTTTCGAGGTCGGATCAGGCCGAGTTTGATTTGTGTTGTCAGTGAAGGACGTTCATCTGCAGGCTTGTAAATAAACATGTTGGGTAGTGTTTAATGATGATTTGAGCAGTGCATCAGTGTTGAGTTATGAAGTGTGTGTTTGTGTCTCTGGATGGAGGTCAGTGTGAATAATTCATGCGTTGTAAATGGAACGGCTCCTGGATATTGAATATCCACACCGACTCCGTGTCACACTCTTTTACTCTTTTGTTTTCATTTTGTATTATTGAATCTCTCTCAGTTCATGTTTTCTTGTCTCTTGTACAGTGACCCCCAAAACAAATTCAAGTCATGCTTAAAAATGTGAATGTCATTCATTAGATTTCACATCAAATTTTTAGTAAATAAAGATGCACAAACACACTTTTACTTTATACTGACAGACAGTTGTTTGTAGGTTTGAAGTGCTGAATCAGTAGATGTAGTGTTGAAGATGAAGACGGTCAGTGTTGTGTGTGTTTGTGGTGATTTAGTGGATGATGTTAATAGTTCGTGTGATTCTGTGAACTTACATTCATTCTTAATTTGTGTCAGGTGAACAAATCATATACATAAAAAAAAAAAATTTATTGACATTTATTGAACTGAGTAAAGATGTGCATCTATTCAGTCTTGCATCTGCTGTGATTTTTATTTTTTAATTTTTTTAAATGTCTATATAGTTTTAGTAATTTTGTTGTGTCTATATAGTTTTTATTTTTATTCAGTTTTATTTTGAATTATTTTGTTGTTTGTATGTCTTTTTTATTAGTTTTTTTTTCAGCTTTAGAAATTTTGTAGTTTTTTTCATTTTTATTATTTTCAAATGTCTATATAGTTTTAGTAATTTTGTTGTTTTTGTCTATATAGTTTCTATTTTTATTTCAGTTTTTAATTATTTTGTTGTTTGTGTGTCTTTTTTATTTTTCAGCTTTAGTAATTTTGTTGTGTTTTTGTCATTTTTATTATTTTTTAAATGTCTGTATAGTTTTAGTAATTTTGTTGTGTTTTTGTAATTTTTTTAATGCCTGTATAGTTTTTATTCTTATTTCAATTTTTTGTTTAATAATTTTGTTGTGAGTATGTCATTGTTATTCATTTTTTATTTCAGTTTTAGTAATTTGTTGAGTGTTTTTGGCATTTTTATTATTTTTTAAAACGTCTGCATAGTTTTAGTAATTTTGTTTTTAATGTTTATATAGTTTTTGATAATTATTTTTTTATCTTGGTTTTAGTTATTTTAGTACTTTAGTTACCTTAAGTAACCTTAAAATATAAATAAACAAAATTATTTAAAGTTTTCTCATTTTCTTTTAGTTTATTTTAGCATTTATTTTAAGTATTTTATTTCATGTTTTGGTTTTAGTTACTGAAAATAACCTGACTTCAGACCAGCTTCTAAAGCATCTTTTCCAATAATTTAGAAAAAAATTAAAGTGAGTTTTTCAGAATAAATTGAGGTCTATTCAGTCTGTTGAAATATTATTTATTAATCATGACTAAATAATAATAAATGCAGTGATTTATATATATTTTTTTAAATCTGGAGAATTCATTAAAGAAATCTGTTTTAATGGAATAGCATTTTTATATGAGGGCAAAGACTGTAAATGTTCATGTAATTTGCTTTGCTGAAAAAGAGGACACAGTCTTTGTCTTTTAATCAAAGTTGAAATGAAAGTTTACAGTGTTGTGATTCACAGGTGCTGAAAAATTGAGAATCACTTTATATTAATAGTCATAATTATATTCCTGACAGATGCTTTTTTCAGTTTTCAGTTTTCCAAACACACAGATAAACAGCATACTGTACTACTCTTACTATTTCTGCTGTATCTATATATTGCAGGAACACTATTCTATTTTAAATTCAGCCTCTGATTGGCTCGTTCTCACTTATCTTAATCTGAACTTCCTGTGTGATGTCTGTGTGTGTTTGTAGGTATCAGGCCTCAGATCGTGAACGGCCCGATGCATCCTCGTCCTCTGGTGGCTCTGCTGGACGGTCGGGACTGTACGGTGGAGATGCCCATCCTCAAAGATCTGGCCACCGTGGCCTTCTGTGACGCCCAGTCCACACAGGAGATCCACGAGAAGGTGAAAACACACACACACACACACACACATGTTGTGTTTTCATGTTTTATGGGGACATTCCATAGGCGTAATGGTTTTTATACTGTACAAACCGTATTTTCTATCACCCTACACCTAAACCTAGCCCTCACAGGAGACTGTGCACACTTTTACTTTCTCAAAAAAACTCATTGTGCATGATTTATAAGCCTGTTTCCTCATGGGGACCTCACAAATGTCCCCACAAGGTCAAAATTTACTGGTATTCCTATCCTTGTGGGGACATTTGGTCCCCATAACGTGATAAATACCAGGTGCACACACACGTGCAGAAGACGTGTGACATCCAGTGCTGTTTTTTTTTTAAATTTTAATTTTAGTTAAAGTTTGAGTAATTTAGTGTTTTATTTTAGTTTTAGTTGTTTTGTTGTTTATTTGTCATTTTATAATAGTTTTCAAAATGTCTACAGTTTTTATAGTAGTACCATATTTTATAAATAGTTTTTATTTTTTATTTCAGTTTTAGTTTTGTTTTCATTTTTAATAATTTTTTAAATAGTTTTCAGTTTTAATATTTGTTATTTTAGCAATTTCGTGTCATTTTTATTTTTTAATGTCTATATAGTTTTTTATTTCACCTACATTTTTAATTTTGCTGTTTATGTTATTTTTATTCGTTTTTGTTTTAGTAATTTTGTTGTCTGTCATTTTTATTATTTTTCTAAATGTCTATGTAGTTTTAGTCATTTTGTTGTGTTTTTGTAAATTTTTAATGTCTATATAGTTTTTATTTTTATTTCATTTTTTTAAATAATTTTGTTGTTTGTGTCATTTTTATTTGTTTTTATTTTTATTTCAGTTTATTTCAGTAATTTTGTTGTGTTTTTTCATTTATTTATTTATTTATTTATTTTTAAATGTTTATATAGTTTTACAATTTTAATTTTGTTATCATTTTTAATAATTTTTAAAATAGTTTTCAGTTTTAATATTTAATACTTTTAGCAATTTTGTGTTTGTCATTTTTTATTTTTTAATGTCTATATGTTTTTTTTATTTCACTTACATCTTTAATTTTGTTGTTTATATGTCTTTTTCATTTAGTAATTTTGTTGTGTGTTTTTGTCATTTTTATTATTTTTTTTAAACGTCTATATAGTTTTAGTAAATTTGTTGTGTTTTTGAACATTTTTAATGTCTATATAGTTTTTCTTGTTTATGTCTTTTTCATTTAGTAATTTTGTTGTGTGTTTTTGTCATTTTTATTATTTTTTTAAATGTCTATATAGTTTCAGTAATTTTGTTGTGTTTTTGTCATTTATTTATTTATTTATTTATTTTTAAATGTTTATATAGTTTTACAATTTTAATTTTGTTATCATTTTTAATAATTTTTAAAATAGTTTTCAGTTTTAATATTTAATATTTTTAGCAATTTTGTGTTTGTCATTTTTATTTTTTAATGTCTATATAGTTTTTATTTTTATTTCACTTACGTTTTTTATTTTCTTGTTTATGTCTTTTTCATTTAGTAATTTTGTTGTGTGTTTTTGTCATTTTTATTATTTTTTTAAATGTCTATATAGTTTTAGTAATTTTGTTGTGTTTTTGTCATTTTTTTTAATGTCCATAGTTTTTATTTTTATTTCAGTTTTATTTTCAATCATTTTGTTGTTAGTATGTCATTTTGTAATTTATATAGTTTGTAGTTTTTTTAATTATTATTTTTGTTATCTTGGTTTTATTTATTTTAATACTTTAGTTACCTTTAGTAACCTTAAAATATAAATTAACAAAATTATTTTCAGTTAGCTGTCAAGGCAAAATTTGCCATTTTCTTTTATTTCAAAATTTATTTTCAGTATTTTCTTTCAAGTTTTTGTTTTAGTTACTGAAAATAACTCTTCTTCGGAAAAAAAATCAGAAAGTGAGCTTTTTGGAATAGTGAGCTAATATTTAATGACCGGAATGAATCATCAGTAGGATGATTCAGTTATTTCCAGCTGAACGATGGATGTGAGAGTCATGTGAAGCATCATGGGATGGCATGCATGAGCAGATGAAGTCTGAGCTGTCTGAGTTTGTGTTTGAGGTGTTGAACGAGGCGGTGGGCGCTCTGATGTACCACACCATCACACTGACGCGAGAAGATCTGGAGAAGTTTAAAGCGCTCAGGATCATCATCCGCATCGGCAGCGGATACGACAACATCGACATCAAAGCGGCCGGAGAACTGGGTAATGAACACCAGCACTAACTAGTCCAGAAATACAAATAAATTGACACATTTGTGCAGAATGTATCATATTTGATACAATTTTCTACAGTCTCTGCATGATCAAACTCGTTCCATGTTGCGGTTAGTTTTTGGTGTAAGTGTGCTGTGTGTTTGTGTTCAGGTATCGCGGTGTGTAACATCCCGTCGGCGGCGGTGGAGGAGACGGCGGACTCGACGCTGTGTCACGTGTTGAATCTGTACCGCAGGAACACGTGGCTGTATCAGGCGCTGAGGGAGGGCACGCGCGTTCAGAGCGTGGAGCAGATCCGGGAAGTGGCGTCGGGAGCCGCACGCATCCGCGGAGAAACGCTCGGACTCATCGGCTTCGGTGAGAGACGCACAAACTACAGACTCAGACTGATCACGTGCGCTTTAGAATCAAAAACGGTCATTTAAAACAATAAATCAAAGTAGAAAGAGTTCACGCTGAGATCCTCCCGACTGATAATATGAAAAATATCAGATTCAGATCTGATCTGTCAGTCTGTATTCGTATGTATTCATCAAGACACAATATTACTATTGATCTCGTAATTTATTTTGAAGTCTTTGCTAATAAAGTATCAATATTCAATATATTTAATATCAAAATATCATATATTATAAATACATACAGTATGTAATCTTGGAATAAATTTTAGTAAGAAAGTTATTAATAAAGCATAATTTGTTGGCATAAATGTTCATATTATAGGGTAAATACAATATTTAATTTATGAGTGTAATAATGAATATTCAAATACTATAATATGTGACCCTGGAGCACAAAACCAGTCTTAAGTATCACGGGTATATTTGTAATACATCGTAGGGGTCAAAATGATACATTTTTCTTTTATGCCAAAAATCATTAGGATTAAGTGAAGATCATGTTCCATGAAGATATTTTGTAAATTTCCTACTGTAAATATATCAAAACTTATTTTTTAATTAGTAATATGCATTGCTAATTGCTAATTTATATATATATATATTATATTAAAAATAATATATATATTTAATTATTTTATTTATTTATATTTAATTATATATATTTCAATCATTTTTTCTTCTTTATTATATAATTTATTATATAATATTGTATTATAAAAATTATATATATATATATATATATATTTTATGTATTATTTATCCAGCTTTCAGATGATATATAAATCCCAATGTCCAAAAATTGACCCTTATGTGGTTCATATACATACATATATATATATATATATATATATATATGGTGTCTGAGGTCTCTATATATTATTTTAACATATATATAATTTCTATATATTTGTTAAATGTAAATATTGATGAATGGGACCCATTGTCATGAAAAGAATATGTTTAATTATTTCATTTATTTATATGTGTTTATATATTCATATTTTTTTCTTTATTATATCATTTATTATATTATATTCTAAAAATGATTTATATATAATTTATATATATATGTATATATATATATATAATCTAATTATATAAATGTATGTATTATATAAAAAAAGTTATATATATATTTATTTATTTTATTTATTTATATTTCATTATATATATCTCAATCATTTTTTCTTCATTATATAATTTATTATATAATATTGTATTATAAAAATTATGTATATATATAAATTATATATTTTATGTATTATTTATCCAGCTTTCAGATGATATATAAATCCCAATGTCCAAAAATTGACCCTTATGTGGTACATATACATATATATATATATATATATATATATATATATATATGGTGTCTGAGGTCTCTATATATTATTTTAACATATATATAATTTCTATATATTTGTTAAATGTAAATATTGATGAATGGGACCCATTGTCATGAAAAAAATATATTTAATTATTTCATTTATTTATATGTGTTTATATATTCATATTTTTTTCTTTATTATATAATTTATTATATTATATTATATTATAAAAATGATTTATATATAATTTATATATATATATATAATCTAATTATATAAATGTATGTATTATATAAAAAAAGTTATATATATATTTATTTATTTTATTTATTTATATTTCATTATATATATCTCAATCATTTTTTCTTCTTTATTATATAATTTATTATATAATATTATATTTTAAAAATAGTTTATATATATATAAATTATATATATTTATATATTATATATAAAATAATAATAATCATAATAATAATAATATACATTATATATGGGGTCTGAGGTCTTTATATATTATGTATTAATCAATAAATTTATAATTTCTATATATTTATTAAATGAAAATATTGATGACTGAGACCCATTGTCATGAAAAAAAAAATTATGTTTTTATATTTAATTATGTATATATATATAAATCATATACATTTATAATTTTAGGTCGTTCAGGGCAGGCCGTCGCCGTCAGGGCCAAAGTGTTCGGCTTCAACGTGATCTTCTACGACCCGTACCTGCAGGACGGTCTGGAGCGTTCGCTGGGCGTTCAGCGCGTTTACACACTGCAGGATCTGCTGTATCAGAGCGACTGTGTGTCGCTGCACTGCAACCTGAACGAACACAACCATCACCTCATCAACGACTTCACCATCAAACAGGTCATTATCACAACACACCACTGACTCTGCTGAGGAAATCTGCTTTATAGTTACACTGGTGGTCAAAAGCTTGGAATAATTAACATTTTTAAATGTTTCTTCTGCTCACCAAGGCTGCATTTATTTGATCAAAAATACAGTAAAAATTGTGAAATATTATTACAATCTCAAACAGCTGTTTTCTATGTGAATATCTGTTAAAGTGTAATTTATTTCTGTGATGCGCAGCTGAATTTTCAGCATCATTACTCCAGTCTTCAGTGTCACATGATCCTTCAGAAATCATTCTAATGTGCTGATTTGCTGGTCTTCATCCTTGGCTTAGCAGAAAAGACTTTAGAAAACATCAGAAATGTAAATTATTACAGATTGTTGGCCACCAGTGTCTGTAATCTACCAGTGGAGTTTTGTTGACAAACCAGGAGTTCTCAGAATGAGTGAATCTGGATGCTGCAGTAATTCTGCCTCCCTCTGGACAAACAGCATCATCGCACCGTCTGTGTGTGTTTGTATGTCAGATGCGTCAGGGCGCGTTTCTGGTGAACACGGCTCGAGGAGGTCTGGTGGATGAGAAGGCTCTGGCTCAGGCGCTGAAGGAGGGCCGGATACGAGGAGCGGCTCTCGACGTCCACGAGACCGAACCCTTCAGGTCATTTACACGCATTAAAGTGATTTAAATTGAATTTGATGTGAAATTGTGAATTAAATTTACATTTTTAAAAACTGATTATTCTGTATAAAAAATGTCTTGTCAGTTGGGGCTGCTGTTTAAGTTGATGAATTTTTGGTTATGTGTAAATTATGTCATTAAAATTAGGCAGAGATTTTTACATATAGTTATGTCACAGTTCTTTCTGTCCTAATGCCAGTGCTATTTTAATATTATTTATATGCATTGATAGTTTTTATTAATATTTTAAGTTAGCTTTCGTTTCAAAATTTGAAGTCGAAAAATTTTTGTCCTTTTTTTATATACGTATTTTTATATTTAGGTTTATTTTTATTTCATGTTTCGTTTTAGTAATTTTAGTACCTCAGTTTAAACTTTATTTAGTTGTCAGATTTTCTTTTAAATTTTCAAAATGTTAAGATTTTCACCTAATATTTATATTTGAATTCAGTTCTAGTTTTAGTAATAAAATAAAACTTTTTTGGTTCCTTTTTTATCGTCATCTAATATTTATGTGAATTCATTTTAGTTTAAGTTTAACATTTTGTGCTTTTGTTATTTTTATAAGAAAAGAAATTATCTAATAATTTAGTCCGTTTTAAATATTTAGTTTTCATTTATTTTTATTTTAGCATTAGTAAGTACTTAACATAAACATTTTGTTTCAGTTAGGGTTAGTTGCCCTGGTTGCAACTTTTCTTTATTCTTATTTTATTTTCTTTATTTTCTTTTCTTTTATTTTTTATTTTATTTTATTTTATTTAGTTTTATTTTTTTTATTTTATTTTTTATTTATTTTATTTTGTTTTATTTGTTTTATTTTATTTTATTTATTTATTTATTTTATTTACAGTTAGATGCTAAGGCAACATATTTAATTTTCATTTAATTTTTTTGTCTAATATTTTATTTTTTTAGTTTATTTTTAAATTTATTTTATTTTAATTTAATTTAATTTTTATTTTATTTAGTTTGTTTTATTTTATTTTTTTATTTATTTTATTTTATTTGTTTTATTTTATTTGTATTTTTATTTGTATTTTTTTTTTTTTTACAGTTAGATGCTAAGGCAACATTTCTAATTTTCATTTAATTTTTTTTGTCTAATATTTTATTTTATTTTATACATTTTATTTCAGCTTTACTTTTATTTATCAAGGGCACGGTAAATCAATGAAAAGTGACAGTAATAATTTATAATGTTACAAAACACTGTTTTTTTTAAACTTCTGTGAATCTAAAAAATAAAACATTATGACGGTTTCCACAAAAATATTGGGCAGCACAACTGTTTTCAACAATGATAATAATCATAAATGTTTGTTGAGCAGCAAATCAGTATATTAGAATGATTTCTGAAGGATCATGTGACACTGAAGACTGGAGTAATGATGCTGAAAATTCAACTTTAATCACAAAAATAAATTAGATTTTAACAGATATTCACATAGAAACAGCTGTTTTACATTCTAATAATATTTCACAATTTTTTACAGTATTTTTTTTTCAAATAAATACTGCCTTGGTGAGCAGAAGAGACTTCTTTCAACTTTTTACGCCACATGAGAGAATGAATGTAAATACACCAATGCAGTGGTCAGAATACTGGCGTAAAATTACTGATGCACTGATTGTTTTGATGATTTCTCTGATAATAACGCTCAGTTGTGTGTCTGTGTGGTGTAGTTTTGCGCAGGGTCCTTTGAAAGACGCTCCTAACCTGATCTGTACACCGCACACGGCCTGGTACAGCGAGCAGGCGTCTCTAGAGATGAGAGAAGCGGCCGCTACAGAGATTCGCAGAGCCATCACAGGTACACACACGTATTATGAATCAACCCTCTGTCACGAAGGAGCTGATCTGATGATCATAAATGTCTCTGTGTGCGTCTCAGGCCGGATTCCTGACAGTCTGAGGAACTGCGTGAATAAGGAGTTCTTCGTGTCGTCGGGTTCCTGGGGCCTGATGGAGCAGCAGGTTCATCCTGAGCTCAACGGCGCCGCCTACAGGTACAACCGCAATCGTATTTACCGTTCATCAAGCTCATCGTTCATTATTTGTTTGATTTTTATTCATCGTTTTACCACAATAACTAGCACTTAAAACCCCGTTGACTCCACCCCCACACAGTCACATGACATGAGTTAACTCTGAGCCCCGCCCCCATATGCTTCTCTCACGCAGCCACGTCAACCAATCACTGCAGGCCATCACGACCGGCTCCGCCCCCCAAGACAAAATCAATGGCTAAAGTGAGAGCAGGTAAAAGGATGTCAGACGCCCACCTCCGTCTCTGCTGCTTTGACCTTTGACCCCTGATGGCCGAACTCTCCCTCAGTGTTTGGTTTAATAGATTAGTTTAGTGTTTCTGCTCTCAATAAACTGTTTCTCTAAACCTTCCTCTGTAGAGATCTACTTCTACACTGACATTAGGACCAGAAACATACACAAATTGCTATAAGCAAGCATCTTTTTTTTTTTTTGTATCTTTAAATTTTTTAAATCTTTTTTATTATTATTACAAATATTTTTTGTTAATTTAAATGAAGAAGAAATATTCCATGAAAAAATAAATAAATAACAGTGACAAATGTTACCTTGTCAACTAACAGAAATAAGTTTGAAGTACTAAAATTAATAAAATAAAACTAAAAATAAATGAAAGCTTAATAGAAATATTTTTAGAAACACAAACAAATACACCTGAATATCGACAATGATAAATGTTCATAGACATTTGAATTAGCAATACACAGTGATAAAAGGAGAAAACTATCATTTTATCTTATTTATCTATTTAGAAACCAATGTTATTTGAGAAATTGTTTATATACTATAGTATATATTAATATTTTGAATTATTTATATTATTCTTTTATAGTTTTAATTTTCTTGTTTTTATTAGATTTTTAAAAAATTCTATTATTATTTTATTTTCAGTTCAATAAAATTATTTTAATTTCAGTTTTAGTAATATTAGTTCTTCAGCTTATTCAGCATTTCTAATTTTCTTTTACGTTTTTAGGTTTAAGTTTTATGTCTAATTTTTCTTTCTTCCTTCCTTTCTTTTCTTCTAGTTAGTTGCCAAAGCCACATTTCCAGTTCCAATTCCAGTCTAAGTTTTATTTTATTTTATTTTATTTTATTTTATTAGTTAGTTTAGTATGTCTAATTTTCATTCAAGTTTTTAAGGTTAAGTTTTTCATATTTTTTATTTTATTTTAATTATGTATTAATGTGTTTATTTATTTATTTATTTTCATTCGTTTTTTTAAGTTTTTCATCTAATATTATACTTTATTTAGTTGCCAAGTCAACATTTCTAATTTTTGTATTCAAGTTTTTAAGTTGAACTTTTTTATATTTATTTATTTATTTCTAGTTAGTTACCAAGGCCATATTTCCAGTTCCAATTCCAGTCCAAGATTTTGTTTTTCATCTAATATTTTTTATTTTATTTTAATTTTTAGTTAGTTGCCAAGACATTTCTAATTGTCATAATACAATATGTATGTTTGTTTGTTTGTTTGTTTATTTTTGTTAGTTGACAAAGCCATTTCTCATTTTCACGTTGATTTTTTTTTCTCTAGTTAGTTGCCAAGGCCACATTTCCAGTTCTAATTCCAGTCCAAATTTGTATTTTTTTCATCTAATATTTAATTTTATTTTATTTTCAGTTAGTTGCAAGACATTTGTAATTTTCATTCAAGTTTTTAGGTTTTTCCTATTTTATTTTATTTTATTATTTTATTTTAATGATGTATTAATTTATTTCTCTTTTTTGTTTATGTTTTTGTTTTTCATCTAATATTAGATTTATTTTAGTTGTCAAGTCAACATTTCTAACATTCAACATTTTTAAGTTTTTAACTTTTTCATATTTAATTTTTTTCTAGTTATTTGCTAAGACCACATTTCCAGTTCCAATTCTAGTCAAAGTTTTTCTATTATTTTAATAATTTATTTTATTTTGTTTTATTATTAAATTTAATTAAATGTTTGTATTATTTTATTTTATTTTACTTTATTTTCAGTTAGTTGCCAAGATATTTCTAATTTTCAATCAAGTTTTTTAACTTTTTCATCTAATATTATATTTTATTATATTTTCAGTCAACATTTCTAATTTTTTCAACTTTAAAAAAAAAAAAAAAAAGTTAGTTGCCAAGGCCACACTTCCAGTTCCAATTCTAGTCAAAGTTTTTCTAATATTTAATTTAATTTAATTTAATTTAATTTAATTTAATTTAATTTAATTTAATTTAATTTAATTTAATTTTTTTATTATTTTATTTTATTTTATTTTATTTTATTTTCAGTTGGTTGCCGAGATATTTCTAATTTTCAATCAAGTTTTTTAACTTTTTCATCTAATATTATATTTTATTATATTTTCAGTCAACATTTCTAATTTTTTTCAAGGTCTTAAGTTCAACTTTTAAAAAAAAATGTTCTAGTTAGTTGCCAAGGCCACATTTCCAGTTCCAATTCTAGTCAAAGTTTTTCTAATATTTTGAGATTTTATTTTATTTTATTTTATTTTATTTTGTTTAATTTAATTTTTTTATTATTTGATTTGATTTTATTTTATTTTCAGTTAGTTGCCGAGATATTTCTAATTTTCAATCAAGTTTTTTAACTTTTTCATCTAATATTATATTTTATTATATTTTCAGTCAACATTTCTAATTTTTTCAACTTTTAAAAAAAAAATAAAAAATGTTCTAGTTAGTTGCCAAGGCCACACTTCCAGTTCCAATTCTAGTCAAAGTTTTTCTAATATTTTATTTTATTTTATTTCATTTTGTTTAATTTAATTTAATTTTTTTTATTATTTTATTTTATTTTATTTTATTTTATTTTCAGTTGGTTGCTGAGATATTTCTAATTTTCAATCAAGTTTTTTAACTTTTTCATCTAATATTATATTTTATTATATTTTCAGTCAACATTTCTAATTTTTTCAACTTTTAAAAAAAAAATAAAAAATGTTCTAGTTAGTTGCCAAGGCCACACTTCCAGTTCCAATTCTAGTCAAAGTTTTTCTAATATTTTATTTTATTTTATTTCATTTTGTTTAATTTAATTTAATTTTTTTTATTATTTTATTTTATTTTATTTTATTTTATTTTCAGTTGGTTGCTGAGATATTTCTAATTTTCAATCAAGTTTTTTAACTTTTTCATCTAATATTATATTTTATTATATTTTCAGTCAACATTTCTAATTTTTTCAACTTTTAAAAAAAAAATAAAAAATGTTCTAGTTAGTTGCCAAGGCCACACTTCCAGTTCCAATTCTAGTCAAAGTTTTTCTAATATTTTATTTTATTTTATTTCATTTTGTTTAATTTAATTTAATTTTTTTTATTATTTTATTTTATTTTATTTTATTTTATTTTCAGTTGGTTGCTGAGATATTTCTAATTTTCAATCAAGTTTTTTAACTTTTTCATCTAATATTATATTTTATTATATTTTCAGTCAACATTTCTAATTTTTTCAACTTTTAAAAAAAAAATAAAAAATGTTCTAGTTAGTTGCCAAGGCCACACTTCCAGTTCCAATTCTAGTCAAAGTTTTTCTAATATTTTATTTTATTTTATTTCATTTTGTTTAATTTAATTTAATTTTTTTTATTATTTTATTTTATTTTATTTTATTTTATTTTCAGTTGGTTGCTGAGATATTTCTAATTTTCAATCAAGTTTTTTAACTTTTTCATCTAATATTATATTTTATTATATTTTCAGTCAACATTTCTAATTTTTTCAACTTTTAAAAAAAAAATAAAAAATGTTCTAGTTAGTTGCCAAGGCCACACTTCCAGTTCCAATTCTAGTCAAAGTTTTTCTAATATTTTATTTTATTTTATTTCATTTTGTTTAATTTAATTTAATTTTTTTTATTATTTTATTTTATTTTATTTTATTTTATTTTCAGTTGGTTGCTGAGATATTTCTAATTTTCAATCAAGTTTTTTAACTTTTTCATCTAATATTATATTTTATTATATTTTCAGTCAACATTTCTAATTTTTTTTCAACTTTTAAAAAAAAAAAAAAAATGTTCTAGTTAGTTGCCAAGGCCACACTTCCAGGTCCAATTCTAGTCCAAGTTTGTATGTTAATTTTTTTCATGTTTTATTTCATTTGAATTATGTATTTATGTTTGTTTATTTATTTATTTATTTTAGTTAGTTGCCACGGCCATTTCTCATTTTCATTTCAAACACGAATGTTTTTAAGATTTTTTCTGTTTTGTTTAGTTGCCAAGTCAACATTTCCTAATTTTCATTACGTTTTTTTATCTAATATTTATATTTTATTTCAGCTTTATTTCAGTTAATGAAAACAAGTTTTTAATAGTTTTTAAGGTCATGACCTCTGGCGTCTCCCGCAGGTTCCCGTCAGGTCTGGCCGGAGTGGCAGCGGGGGGCGTCCCGGCGGGTTTGGAGGGTCTGGTTCCGGGCGGCGTGCCGGTGACCCACTCACTGCCCGCGGGAAACCACCCGTCCCAGACGCCGTCCCCGAACCAGCCCTCGAAACACGGAGAGAGCAGAGAGCAGCTGAGCGAGCAATAGCGTCATCATCATCATCATCATCATCATCATCATCATCACACACCGAACTTCTGCCTCTTTACCTTCCTTTTATTATTTTCCTTTGTACGGTTTTGGAGGAAGTGGATGTTTTTGACATCTCATCCACGGAAACTCAACACACAGACTGGAGTTTATTAGTTTGACGTGTTTCTTTCCTTTCTTTTATCTCTTACGTGTGAATAATTGAAATCAATCAGGCAATAGGACGAAAGCGACGCCTCGAAGCCACGCCCACTCACCCATCCGTCACCGTGATTGACAGCTCAGCGCTCTGCTCTGATTGGCCAGGGCTCTCAGACTTCAGCCAAGGAGTGAAACACCAAACGAAATCTTTCTCTCGTGTGTTTTGTTTGTGAATGGGTTCATCGAACTGTGATCTCTACTAACGAACGGTTCTGTTTCTTTCTCGTACCAGCAGATGATGTTTCGTGTTTTATATTCGATGAGTTCGAGCTTCATTTCATGATATGACTCAGGAAAATCTCACCTTCGATGTTTTTCTTTTTCTCCACCAAATCTCGCGTTTGGCTCACGTTAGTATTTTTATACGGGACGCGTGCTCTCCAGCAGAATGAAAGTGCGGTAGGTTTGTGTCGTTTAGATGAATGTCCTGTAACGTTCCTCATAGTCGCGTGTGATCCTCTTTCGTTTGGTTTGTCTGATTCAGAAGCGGGAGGGTGTTTGTTTTCTTGTGATTATTTGTATTTGGTGAACATTTAGCATCAGTGCAGATCAAATAAAACATGCAGGTTCAGAACTTGATTTCTGTCTGTTTGATGACCGCTGGAGTTTGTGACTGTGATTCTGAGTCTGATGCTTCTCATTCATTCTGCATTTGATTCAGTATTGTCAGGTTGTAGTACTGTTTTATTGGTAATCTTTTTCAGCTTTATCTTCAGCAAACTTCATAAACTGCAAATCATAATCAAAATCAAAGCAAGCAAGGGAGAAAAGTACAAAATGTGGTTGCTGTTGGTTGAAATTTAATATCTCATATTATTTAGGGTTTATATATATATATATATATATATATATTCTAATGCTGCAAAAATTCTTAATAAATTAGAGAAATTATAATTAAATATATATTGTTTTTTTCTTATACTATAGGTAGATAGATACAGTATATCTAAATATATTATACAATTCTGTAATTCTAAATAATATATATAAATAAATTACATTTTTAAGTTCAACTTTTTCATATTTTATGTTTTTCATGGTTAGTTAGTTGCCAAGGCCACATTTTCAGTTCCAATTCCAATCCAAGTTTTTTTTTTTAGTTTTTTTCAATTTTATTTAATTTTATTTACAGTTAGTCACCAAGACAACATTTCTATTTTTGAAATAAATTTTTAAGTTTAACTTTTTTCCATTTTTTCTCGTTAGTTGCCAAACCACATTTCCAGTTCCGATTCAAATCCGTTTTTTATTTATTTTATTTTATTTTATTTTATTTTCAGTTAGTCACCAAGACAACATTTCTAATTTTCATTCAAATAAAATTTTTCATTTTATTTATTTTTTTCTAGTTAGTTGCCAAGGCCACATTTTCAGATCCAATTCCAGTCAAAGTTTTTTTTTCTTCAGTTTGTTATCTGAAAGTTTATTTTATATATATATTTTTAATTCTATTTCTTTTTATTTTATTTTCAGTTATTCACCAAGTTAATATTTCTAATTTTGATTTAAGTTTTTAAGTTTAACTTTTTCATTTTTTTTCCAGTTAGTTGCCAAAACCACATTTCCAGTTCCAATTCAAATCCAAGTTTTTAATTTTTTTTTATCTAATATTTGATTTTGTTTGATTTGATTTACAGTTAGTCACCAAGACAACATTTCTCATTTTCATTCGGGTTAAATACATTTTTTTTCATTTTATTTTTTTTAGGCCAAGGCCACATTTCTAGTTCCAATTCCAATCCAAGTTTTACAATTTTTCATCTAATATTTTATTTTATTTTCAGTGAGTAACCAAGACAACATTTCTAACTTTCATTCAAGTTTTTAAGTTGAAGTTTTTAACATTTTTATTTGTGTGTTTGTTGTAATGTAATTATTTATTTATTTATTTATCTAATATTTTATTTTATATAGCATATATGCTTCTGATTCATTTTGCATGTTTTTTATAATATTTTCAGGTTGTTTTGCTTTATTGATAATCATTTTCAGCTTTATCTTCAGCAAACTTAATTTTTAAGTCATTTAAAAATCAGATTTATATATATATATATATATATATATATTATTTATATATTTTATATATTTAGTATTGCATTAGGATAATTATTAATTTAATGTTTTATCCATGTGAAAAAAAATCGTAATATTTTTGGCAATTTGGTACTAATATTAAATAAATTATATATATATAATGAATTTGTTTTTTTTTACATTTTATTTTTGCTGGAACAAAAAAAAAGCTGTTTTAAAATTTTTGTATTTATATATTTTTTTATTTATATATTTGCATCGAACTGACCATAACCAGTCATTGCTAACTAAAATGTTTGATAAAAGCGATAAGTCAAATCCATCAGTCTTTGCATTTTTTTTTCAAATTTAAACTGTGTAGTGAAAAAAAATCACAAATTTTTAGTTTAAATATTTCAATATGCTACAAAATTGCTTTAAAATTAAATGTATAAATTTGAATGTTCTCAGTATAATTCATACAGACACAAAATGCAATGGCTAAACGTCTTTATTTTGAGATGAAACACACATTTTCATGTTCATTTGTGGTATATTACGCACATGATTGATTATCTTTTTCCAGTGTCAGCCAAGGTGACGACACACGGGACAACTTTTTGAGCGCAAAACTTTTTGGCTGAGTGATGTGGCCTAGGCACTTGTGTGTCACCCGGTCGCGTGTTGATGGCGGCGCTGCTCTACAGTTGTCCGCGTATCATCAGCTTGAGTACAGGAGGAAGCTCACACACACACACACACACACACACGAGACTACAGCAGTGTTTTCTGCTGGGCTCCGGTCATCTACAGGTCGCTCTCGCCGTACAGCGCCGTAGAGAAGGCCGTGTAGTCCAGCGCTCCCGGGGCTCCGTCAGGTCCTTTATAAGGAGGCATCCTGGAGATGCAGTACTCGGCCTGATCCGGAGGAAGCTCCCGACGCAGCTCATCCACCAGAATATACGGCTGCAAACACAGAACAACACAGCTACATATAAACGGCACGCTTGTTTATGGGTTTATAACGTATATAAATGTGCTTTATTTTACTTTGACATGCACTTCTAAGATTTATGTATTTGCATATAAAAGTTTCATGCATTCGGATGGTTTTAACAAACTATTAAACTCAATGTGATGCAGATTTGTCAGTCATGCATAAATGAAGAGGTCAGAGCTCTGTAATTTTACTAATAAACTGAATGACTTAAAAACACAATAACCTACAGAAATCCTGAACTGCAACATGAACTTTACTCTCATCTTTTTGATCTCTTAAAAAATTCTTTCCCAAGAAACATTTTTCTCTTCTCAAAATTTCGCATCATCCAAAAAAATCTCTTCTGAACTTTTTTCCCTCTTAAATTTTTTTTGTCAAAAATATTTTCTTATCAAAAAATATTCTCTCCATAAAAACATTTTTTGCTCTCTTTTGAAACTTTTTTTCCCTCTCATCAAAAACTTTCTTTTTTCAAAAATTTTCTCATCAAAACTTTTTTCTCTCATCTGAAGCTTTTTCTCTCATCACAAAAACAAAAAATATTCTCACTTTAGAAAAAAACTGTTTGTTTGCAGTGAAATTTCTTTAATGTTTTTGTGTAATATCGCACTAGCAAATTTTTCTAATTTTTCTCAAAATTTCTCATCAACATTTTTTTCCCTTCAAAAATCACAAATGTTTTTTTTTCTCTTCTGAAGCTTTTTTCTCTCATCAAAAAGAAAAAAAAACATTTTCTCACTTTAGAAAAAAAATGTTTGTTTGCAGTGATATTTCTTTAATGTTTTTGTGTAATATTGCATTGTAATTACATATTTTTTTAATTTAATGTTTTTATCCATGTGAAAAAAGATTCTTAATATTTTACGCAATTTTGTACTAATATTAAATAAATTAATTGAATTTATTTTTTGTTCTAACTTTTTTTTGGAACAAAATTTTTGTATTCAAAAAATCCATCATCATGATACATATTTTTAAAGTTAAAATGTGAAAAAAACAAACAAACACATTTTTAGTTTAAATATTTCAATATCCTACAAATTAGCTTTAAATGTACATGTTTTTGAAATTTGTAATTCATAAAAATACAAAATACAATGGCTAAACGTCTTTATTTTGAGATGAAACACACATTTTCATGTTTAGTTGTCGTATATTATGAACATGAATGATTATCTTGTCCAGACACTGGACATCTAATAATAATTTAAAAAAAAAAAATTATATCTTAAAAAACAATTTCTCTCTTCGGGAACTTTTCTTTTATCAAAAACATTTTTTTAAAATCTCTTTCAAAGAGAAAAAGAAAAAAATCAAAAATGTTTTTTTTTTCTCTTCTGAACTTTTTTCCCTCTTAAATTTTTTTATTGTCAAAAAAATTCTCTCCCCAAAAACATTTTTTGTTCTTTTTTGAAACTTTTTTCTCTCATCAAAAACATTTTTTCTCTTTTCCAAAATTTTTTTATCAAAATTTTTTCTTGTCTGAAGCTTTTTTCTTTCGTCAAAAAAAAAAAAACATTTTCTCAATGTTTGCAGTGAAATTTCTTTAATGTTTTTGTGTATTTTTTTATTTAACCTTTTATCCGTGTGAAAAAAGATTTGTAATATTTGACACAATTTTGTATTAATATTAAATAAATTAATTGAATTTATTTTTTGTTCTAACTTTTTTTTTGGAACAAAACTTCTGAAGTAATAGAAAAAAAAGAAAAGGAAAGAAAAAAATTCTGAGACAAAAAAAAGAATTTAGAATTTTTTTTCATGTTGTGGTTCAGGATTTCCGTATGTTATGAGTTTATTAGCACCGTTTGATTGATGTGATGAGTGTGTTTAAGGCTCCTTCGTGGGTGAATCTCACCTTATCCGCAGCCAGTATCCTGAAGGAGGCGATGACCTGCTCCGACGTGTCCGTGTCTCCGGTCTCACGCGTCATGAAGTCCACGAACGACTGAAACGTCACCACACCGGATCCGTTGGGATCCACCAGAGACATGATGCGTGCGAACTCGGCTTCACCCTGCAGACGGAGAGACAGAAAAACACTGGTGACGTGTTCAAACACAGCAGATCTGCACTCAAACGCTGCTTTCGCTGCTGTTGTTTTACCAGATCATAACCCATAGAGATCAGACACGCTCTGAAATCATCCGTCTCCATGCCGCCCTTCTTCTTCTGCAAAAATCAACACAAACAAACAAACTTAAACACTGCATAAACTTAAATGATCCTTTCAATACAATATCTGAAATGGGTTTGTAAAAGCTGTTTTTATGCGTTTACCAGCGAGTCATTTCAAGCGATTCGAAATCAGAATCATTTTTGAATCATTTTTTGAAGCAGTTGATTCAAATGATTCAGTTTTCAAAGAGTCACTTTTTCCAAACTAATATATATAGCATAATATGAAAGTAAATAGAGTTAATTCTGATTTCATGTGACTTTAATAACACATTACACCAAATATACATCACTAAACTAGTTAAATGCTCTACAGTTAAATGATAAGGTTTAGTTAGTACCTGTTTTAGTTTGTAGCGGTTTCCTGTTTGGCCAAAGTTACCAGTCAAACCTTCAGTAAAAGTTTCTTTTGGTTAATCTGCAGCAATACAAGCAAACATACAAGCTACTAATCAGGATCAGTTAGCAGTGAGTTACAGGTTAACTCTAGTCTGGGTTATTATGGTTAAAACTACAATTAAAATCCAAACCGTGACAAAAAAAACACATTTTTGTTACTTGAAATAAACTAAACATCAACTGAAATAAAATAAAATATTTAAAAAAAAATATTTCAGCTAGTTATTTCTCAATTTAATTTAGTTCAGTGTGATTTACTAAAATAACTTCAACTAAAACCATTAAATAAACATTTTTGAAACATATAGAAATAATGTTTTTTGTTTCTGAAATAAAAATTTATAAAAACTATATAGACATTTGAAAACAATATAAACTAGACGATAAAAAAGACAAAAACACACAACAAAATCACCAAAACTTTAACTAATATTAAGATTAAAACAGAAAATATAAAATAAAAATATATTCAAAATATTAACAGTATCAGTGACACTGAAATAACAATGTTGCCAAGGCAACATTTCACTAAAATAAACTAAAATTGAAATAAAAATTCATAAAAACTACACAGACATGTATTAAAAAACTACTAAAAAAGACAAAAAACACTACAAAATTACTAAAACTTTAGCTAATATTAGTATGAAAATGAAATATAAAATAAAAATGTTTCAAAAATATTATTACTAATTCAGTGATACTAAAATAACACTGTTGCCAAGGCAACATTTCATTTTTTAATTGAGTTCCTAAAATAAAATAAAATAAAATAAAATAAAAAAAATCATAAAAACTATATAGACGTGTATTAAAAACAACTAAAAAAGACAAAAACATACAACAAAATTACCAAAACTTTAACTAATATTAATATAAAAACAGAAAATGTAAAATAAAAATATATTCAAAATATTAATAGTATCAGTGACACTGAAATAACACTGTTGCCAAGGCAACATTTCACTAAAATAAACTAAAATTGAAATAAAAATTCATAAAAACTACACAGACATGTGTATTAAAAAACTACTAAAAAAGACAAAAAACACTACAAAATTACTAAAACTTTAGCTAATATTAGTATGAAAATGAAATATAAAATAAAAATGTTTCAAAAATATTATTACTAATTCAGTGATACTAAAATAACAGTTGCCAACATTTCTTATTTTTTTTAAAAATAAACTAAAATTGAAATAAAAATTCATAAAAACTATATAGACGTGTATTAAAAACTACTAAAAAAGACAAAAACACACTACAATATTACTAAAACTTTAACTAAAATTTAAATTAGAATGAAAAATATACAAATAAAAATTTATTCAAAATATTTAAAAAATAAACAAAAAAGTATGTCAGTGATACAAAAATGTCACTGTTGCCAAGGCAACATTTGTTACCTATAAAAAATGACAAAAACAAACAAATTCCGAAAATTAAAATTGAAAATATAAATATAAAAACAATTCAAAATATTACTAAAAACTGTCATTTATCTGGCTGATGAGACTGTAATATCACTATGAGTGTAATGTGGTGTGTTTGTGATGTTTCACCCGGTCGAAGTGTGTGAAGGAGGATCTGAAATCGTTGAGCTGCTGTTGGCTGATTCCTTTAGCGTCGCGGGTCAGGATCTGCGTCTCGATCTCGTTGATGGTGCGAGCGATGGTGGTGAGCAGTAACTCCCATCCCACACGGATGTGCTGCGGCACACGGGACGCGTGTTAGACGGAGTCGTGTCATTTGTGTGCGTGTGCGCGCGTGTGTGTGTTTGTACCTCCATAGTGTAGTTGGTGTGCTTGTTGTCGAAGATGAGCGACTCCTGGATGAGCTGATGGTCTCCCTCCAGCCTGTCGATGTTGGGTTTGTAGTTGATGATGTTGTGCTCGTACTGCTTCAGCTGGGTCATCTGATCCTCCAACGTGCCGCCCAGATCCACCGAGCTGCGAGCGATCTCCTGAGACAAATTCATGCACAAAAATCACCAATTCACATCTCACCCAGCTGCTTTATCATGCATTACAGTGCAACTGTAAAAAGCAAAAAACTGCTTTGATTGAGTTGCCAAATCCTGTTACTACTCACATTTTGATCATGATATGTGACATTTGATTAATCAGTGTACATGCGTGTGTGTGTGAGTGTGAGACCTCCATGCGTGTCTGTATCCAGGGTCCGATGGCATTGGCTTGTGCTGCAAACTGTCGTCTGAATCTCTCGTTCGCATGCTGTCGGGACAATTCCTCATGCAGAGCGCCGTCTCGCTGAGGAACCAACTTCTTCACCTTCACAATATAGGGAAGAAAATGGAATCTCAAAGTTTACAATAACTTACATTTATTCAAAAATGAAATTAAAATTAAATTAAATTTAAAAAAAAATGTATATATATATATATATATATATAGAGAGAGAGAGAGAGAGAGAGAGAGAGAGAGAGAGTACGTATTAATTATTAAATCATGAACCATTTTCATGATTTAATAATTAATACATTTTAAAAATTTTAAAATTTCTTTGGAAAATTTGGATTTGTATGTACAAATTTTTCATTTTTTTTAGATTTAAACCAGTTTTGTTATTATATTTGAAGTCGATTTTATTGATTTTGTTGTGTTTTTGTTGTTTTAATTAATAAATTAACATTAATTAATTAATTAATTATAAAATAGTTGAGATTTCTCTGGAAAATTTGGATTTATATGTACAAACTCTTGAAATTTTAGATTTAATTTTTTTTTATTTAAACCAGTTTTGTTATTATATTTTGAGTTAATTTTATTGATTTTGTTGTTTTCATTTTGTAGTTTTTGTTGTTTTTAGTTTAGTTTATAAATAACTACATAAATAAATAAATTAATTAATTTTTAAAATAATTGAGATTTCTTTGGAAAATTTAGATTTGTATGTACAAACTCTTGAAATTGTAGATTTTTAAACTTTTTTTTTACAGGTTTTGATTTACATCAGTATTTTTATTATATTGTCAATTTTATTGATTTTGTGGTGTTTTTGTCGTTTTTTAGTTTATAACTAACTAACTAACTAACTAAATTAATGAATGAATAATTAATGAATTATTAATTATAAAAAAGTTGAGATTTCTTTGGAAAATGTGGATTTGTATATACAAACTCTTGACATTTTAGATTTAACTATTTTTTTTAGATTGTACTATTATTATATTTTGAGTCAATTTTATTGATTTTGTTATTTTTTTGTCATTTTTTGCAGCTTTTTAATTTATAAATAACTACATACATAAATAAATAAATAAATAAATACATTAATTAATGAATTAATGTCTATATAGTTTTTGTAATTTTTATTTTAGTTTTATTTTGTTTTAGTACATCAAAGTAAACTGAATATAAATTAGATATTAATATGTAATTAAATGCTTTGGCAACTAGCTGAAATAAATAAGTTTTTATATTTTATTTTAGTTTACATTTATTTCAAGTACCAAAAATGTTTACTTTTTTTGTTAATTTTTTTTTTACGGTTTTAGTTGTAAATTTATTTAACTATAATAACCCCGATTTAAACTGCATGTATTGATGTCTCTAATAAGACAAAAATCACAATATCTATGATGAACATCAAGCCATATTTAGACAATGAAATATATTAAGAAACAATTATAACTAGAAGAAATTATTGAAAAATATTGAAAATTTCATGCAATTTCAGTGGTTAAAATGTCTCTTTAACTAGCAATTAGAATTTTTTTTTTTGGCTTACAGAATTTTAATGTTTGTTAGCATAATTTAATAATAATACAACTGTTCGCTTTTAGTTCATTAAAGATCAGGTACATTCAATTATATGAACAGATACAACTTTTGATAACGTATAATGTATTAGTAAATGTTGCATCTAACATTAACTAATATTAATAAATGTTTTAGAAGTATTTCTCATTGTTAGTTCATGTAACCTCATGTAGTTAACTAATGTTAACAAATAAAACCTTATTGTAAAGTGTTACTGAAATTATATTCACTATACATGTACATACGAATATCATTTTTAGTATAGAAAATTGCATGTTTTTATTAATAAAGACTTTTCCAGACCTGGAAATTAGTTTAAATTCTATGCTTTTTCCGTCTGTTCCACAGACACACACACACAGACCTTCTCCCATTTCTGGTTGATGATGGCAGGTGTGATGTCGCAGTAGATGTTGGTGAGTTTGCTGGAGATCCCGTAGCTCTGAGTGATCTTCTGCACCTCGTTATAGATGCTGAGAATGGCCTGACGCTCGCTGTCGGCCTCGGGCAGCGTCGCCTTAAACTGATCATGAGCCGAGATCAGATTCTACACACACACACACACACACACACACAGAGAGAGAGAAGAACATCAGGAATTCAATTCAAATGAGTTTTCGAAAGCAATAAAAGTTTCTGTCTTTAGTAAACTGATGAATCTTTTATCGT
The DNA here is from genome assembly GCA_012976165.1 of Labeo catla. Taxonomy (NCBI): domain Eukaryota; kingdom Metazoa; phylum Chordata; class Actinopteri; order Cypriniformes; family Cyprinidae; genus Labeo; species Labeo catla. The sequence goes on along the minus strand of VONZ01001574.1, from coordinate 21,922 downwards.
ATATTCAACAGTTTTGACTAAGATCCTCACCTGAACTTCTTCTACAGAGTGAACCATAAACATGTCCTGCAGATCCTCCATGGCTCCTTCCATCCAGTTATTGAACGGAGCCGATCTCTTAGCAAACTCCAGAAACAGCTGATCGATCGTCTCCAGGAGTTTCTCCGTCCTCTTATAAACACACACGCACATACACATCACAATATAACTTTACTTCAGAAGCATAAAGCTGACATTAGACGAGACATGCTCCACAGCAATATGAATAATAATTAATAATTATTTATTATTTAAATTATATAATTTAATCATATAATACGAATGTTAATGATATCATTTAAATATGTTTTTTATTTAATTATTTTTAAATGTTTTTGAAAGGAGTCTGTTCTGCTCACCAAGGCTGTATTTATTTGATCAAAAATACAATGAAAACTGTAAAATTGTGAAATATTTTTTACAATTTAAAATATCTGTTTTCTATGTGAATATGTGTTAAAATGTAATTGATTTCTGTGATGCGCAGCTGAATTTTCAGCATCATTACTCCAGTCTTCAGTGTCACATGATCCTTCAGAAATCATCATAATATACTTAATTTAATACACGTGACCCAGGACCACAAAACCAGTCATATGGGTAAATTTTCTGAAATTGAGATTTATACATCATCTGAAAGCTGAATAAATATGTTTACCATTGATGTATGGTTTGTTATGATATTTGGTCAAGATACAACTATTTGAAAATTTGGAATCTGAGGGTGCAAAAACATCAAAATATTGTGAAAATCACCTTTAAAGTTGTCCAAATGAAGTTCTTAGCAATGCATATTACTAATCAAAAATTAAGTTTTGATATATTTACAGTACAAAATATCTTCATGGAACATGATCTTTACTTAATATCCTAATGATTTTTTGCATAAAATAAAAAAATCAATCATTTTGACCCATACAATGTATTGTTGACTATGGCTACAAATATACCCGTGATACTTAACTTAGTTTTGTGCTCCAGGGTCACATATTTAATTACATATTTAACATATAATTTAACATACCACTAAGGGGTACTATAAACTCCCAATAACCATGGTAAAAATCACTAAAAACAGCAGGTTTGGTCATATAAGTGTTGTGTTTGTCACCTCCAGAGCTTCCCTGCGTTTCTGGGTCAGAGTTCCCAGCTGATCCCACAGATCGCAGATCGACTGACAGCGTTCATTAATGACCGCAGCAGCGTGATAGTCCAGTTCACTGCCGAACACAAACAAATGCACACATTAATATATTTAAAGTCCTTTTTCTTCCATGCAAGTTCTCATGCAGTGCATCATGTTTCCAGTGGAGAGCAGCATCACTCAGACTCACGACAGCTAATGAAGTCCAAAACAAACTGATAAGCTTGTACAAATATATATTTTGCACAAGTATATAGATCAATAGGACTATAGACAGGATTAGGGTTTAATATTCTTATAGGACGTAGGAATGAAAAGATAATATTTTTGGAAGTTAAATCTCCCAAAGCTCCCTCTGTCATTTGAACCAACTGTCCAACTGCAAGACATCATTCCAACAGAATACAAACAGAATTGTGTTTAAATTCACTATTTTTTAAAGCATATACTCAATTTATAATTTTTTTAAATTTTTGAATATACTCCTAAATTATATTGCTTGTCCAGCATAATTTATTTTGATTTGTGAATACTTACTGAGTAAGATTTTTTTTTTTGCGGTGCTTTTGGCATTGTGAAATGCAAAGCTGACCGAATCAAATGAATCAGTCAAACAGCAATCAAACAGTATTGTCCGTTTGAGCATCCCTTCAGGACGTGTGAGATCATCTGAAGTGTGAAAACGCCCTTAGGACATATTTAAAAAGATCCTTTAAAAATGTAGATGTGAAGATCAGTGCACGATCAGACGTTCATGATGTTCCTGACAGCAGCGGCACCTGTTCTGATGGAGGTGTTGACAGCGTTTCAGAGCATATCAGAGGAGCTGATGTGAGCGTTCAGATGCCTGTGTCACTTTGATGCACCGGCATGAATGCAGCTTCTACAAATAGAGCGCTGAATATATACTGAGATGTGTGTGTGTGTGTGTGTGTTTTTCGGTACGACATTGACTCATTGTCACAGAGGGAATCTGACAGGTGGTCTGACTGCATTTAGAACAATAGAAACCCAACACTGCTGCCACATCCATTTACCTCTGCAGCCAGGAACACATTTAAATTACTGTTACCGTTTTAAACACATACGGCATTGCGAGAAAAACGCCAAACACTTGCTCGGGTGGTGTCTTTATCGTAAATGGGGTCAATTTTCCCCTTAAGACAAGACACCACAGGTGAACAGGGTAAACATTTACAGATTACCAAAAAAACTGTTTTACAACTTTTCTAAAAATGTATGTTTAAATATGCAAATTATGTTAATATGCAAATAACATTTCCATAACAGTTTTGTTGCCATATTAAAGGTTTTTATAGAGGGCATTTTGGATTTTGATTTTATTACTCGATAAATCAGAAAATACTATTAACAGACAGAAAAAAATACATGTTTTTAGGAAAAAATGTTCTAGAAATCATGTTGAATGATATGTGAACAAACCCTTCAGTAAAAACCTTCAGAAAATAGAGAAGAATAAAACTGCTAAGTTTGGTGTATGTAAGTGCTGCTGAAGCGGAGAAAAAACTTTTAAAGATATACATCGTAATTGAAATCTACAGACATGAATTGATAAAATGCAATAAAATAAACACTTAAAAGCATATTTTGGATATTTTCTTTCCACTAGTCTAAAAGAACACATATTATGGAAGCATAAACCTTTAATGAATAGATTACAAAGAAATGTATTACAAGTTTTCTAAAATGTTAGGCTTAAATATGCAAAGTAGGCATTGTCTAATTAAATATGCACTCATTTGAATAATTTGTAAGAATTATTGATAACAGTATATTCAAATTTCTTGTTTAATGTTGTTGACATATTAGAGTTAAAGGTTTTTACAGATGGGGTGTTGTACATCTCTTTTTATTACTCCATAAATCAAAAAATACTGTCAACAGACAGAAACAAATACATTTCACTATGTTTGAGCATTAAAATGATGTAGAAATCTGTGTGAACGAAATATGAACAAACCCCACAGTAAAAACCTTCAGAATATAGAGAGGAACAAATCTCTAAGTTTTGGTGTACGTAAATGCTGCTAAAGTGGAGAAAAAACCTTTTAAATACATATATTGTTATTTAAATCTACAGATACGAATTGATAAATTGCAATAAAATAAACACTTAAATGCGTACTTTGGATGCTTTCTTTCCAGTAGTCTGAAAGAAGACATGTTATGGAAGCATAAATGTTTAATTAATAGATTACAAAGAAATGTATTACACATTTTCTAAATGCTAGGTTTAAATTAAAATAGGCTTTTTACAGATGGGATGTTGTACATCTCTTTTTATTATTTCATAAATCAGAAAATACTGCCAACAGACAGAAACAAATATACTTCCACTGTTTTAGGATTAAAATGATGTGGAAATCAGTGTGAATGAAATATGGACAAACCCCACAGTAAAAACCTTCAGAATATAGAGAGGAACAAAACTCTAAGTTTTGGCGTATGTAAGTGCTTCTGAAGTGGAGAAAAAACTTTCAAAGATATGTATTGAAACTGAAATCTACAGACGCAAATAGAAAAAGTGCAAGAAAATAAACACTTAAATGTGTTTCTGCTAGTCTGAAATAATGCAAGTTATGGAAAAATAAACATTACTAGATTACAAAATAAAAATTACTAGATCACAAAAATATTACAAGCTTTCTAAAATGTTAAGTTTAAATATGCAAAGAAGGCATTATCAAATTAAATATGCATTTATTTGCATTAAATTTCAGAACATTTGATAAAGCCAAATTTCAAAATTCTTCTTTGATTTTGTTGACATATTAGAGTTAAAGGTTTTTTCCTGAGGGGACTATGGATTTCTCCTTTTATTACTCCATAAATCAAAAAATACTGTCAACAGACAGAAACAAATTTTGACATTTTCACTATGTTTTAGAATTAAAATGATGTATAAATCAGTGTGAATGAAATATGAACAAACCCCACAGTAAAAACCTTCAGACTATAGAGAGGAACAAAACTCTAAGTTTTGGTGTATGTAAGTGCTGCTGAAGTGGAGAAAAACTTTTAAAGATATGTACTGTAATTGAAATCAACAGATGCCAATAGATAAAGTGCAATAAAATAAACACTTAAATGTGTATTTTGGATGTTTTCTTTCCACTTGTCTGAAATAAGGCGAAATTATGGAGGCACAACTGGCTATTGCAATACCTTATTGTTCACTTGACCCCACATGTACAAAACGTACAATGTGATGCATTGAAGAAAAGACAGGAACTGGTCATACTTGAGTTCCTGTGCTATGGCCGCGATTTGCTCCACTCTGTCCTGATGTGCTGCCAGGTCGCTCTCAAATGCCTCATGTTTCCGCAGCAATGCCCTCACCTCCGTCAGGGATGCGCTCTCGTAATCCTTCAGAGTCAACAGCTTGTCCTTTCCTGCAGTGCGTGCACACACACACACACATACACATGGTTCAGAGCTGCAAAAAGTTATTCTGCTGACTAATTAAAGGAACAGTTCCAAAAAAAATTTAAAATTTACCATCATTTACCTAATGCATGCATGCTTCTGCATATTCAAACCTGAAGCTTTTAAACTTGGTTTTGCATAGTTTTAATTTAGTTACTTTTTTGTTAATTTTTTGGAAGAAAATAATACATCTTATATTAAATAGTTGAAGAATGCATATTTGTGAACCTGTACCACAAAACCATTCTTAAGTTGCACAGGTATATTTGTAGCAATAGCCAACAATACACTGTATAGGCCAAAATTATCGATTTTTCTCTTACGCCAAAAACTATTAGGATATTAAGTAAAGATCATGTTCCATTAAGATATTTTGTAAATTTCGTACCGTAAATATATCTAACTTAATTTTAGTAATATGCATTGCTAAGAACTTCATTTGAACAACTTAAAGGTGATTTTCCCAATATTTCTCAATATTATCCTATCCTAACAAACCATACATCAATGGAAAGCTTAATTATATTCAGGTTTCAAATGATGTATAAACCTCAATTTAAAAAAATTTACCCTTATGACTTGTTTTGTGGTCCAGGGTCACATTTATATAGTAGTATGTACATTTATATTTATAGTGGTATGTAATATGTTATTATATTATATTTACCTAATGCAAAAAAATAAAATAAAATAAAATAAAAATAAACAAATATTTTAAATAAATAAATAAATATTTAATAAATATTTACCTCATGCAAAATCAAATAAATAAATAAATAAATAAATAATATTATTATTATAGCATTTTCATTCATCTGTTTCATACTTGTGCATATTCAAATTTAAAGTTTGCAAACTTTTTGTGCGCGAAAAAATTGCACAAGATGTAAAATGATGCCAAACACATTCTAGAGTGGTCCAGAATGTTCATTTTTGGCTGAAGTGTTCCTTCAAAAGCCTTCATGTCAAGCGTTTGTTGTGTCTTGTGGTCAGTGGCTCACCCTGCGCCCAGCTCTCGTGTGTTGCCGCTTTCTGCCTGAACTTCTCAGCCAAATGCTCCACACGCTCCAGACGCCTGATCTCACTGAGCAGCCACTCCTCATAACCCTTCTCGGCCTGCTCCAGACCCTGCCACGCTGCCGTAATGTCCTGCACATCAACACTCAGGTTAACTCACACTAGGGTCAGTGTGTGTATTCTGGAATATATGGTTTATGAGGACACAAATGTGTATAATGACATGGGTACTACAATGTAAACATAGTTTATGAGGTTTACACTTCCTGTGTCCCCATAAACCAAAAGACTTGTGTTTTTTGAAATGTTAAATTTGCCAGTAGTTTCCTGTGAGGGGTGGGTTTAGATGCAGTAAGAACGCAAGAATGTGTGTGTGCATGTGTGTGTCTTACAGACACCATCTTCCCCTCGGAGGGCATGAACGCAGGTCTGTGGCTGATGTGGAGTTTGGTCTGCAGTGTGTTGAAGCTGATCTCCAGCTGGCATTTCTCCTGGACTTTGGGTGGTTTGTGTATGCGCCGATAGTCTCTGAAATCCTCCAGCTTACGCCTCATGGCGTCCATCGTGTTCTCAGGGGTTCGCTTCTCCAGCCACGGTGTGGTGCGACGGATCCACTCCAGCAACTGCAGGAGAAAACAGAAACATATTTATACTACTGTATATAACATACATACATTAGCTTTCAAAAGGTTGGGTTGTAAGACTTTTGAATGTTTTTAAAAGAAGGCCAACCAAGGCTACATTTATTTGATCAAAAATAAAGTGAAAATTTTGAAATATTATTCTAATTTAAAATATTTATTTTCTATGTAAATATCTGTTAAAATGTAATTTATTTCAGTGATGCGCAGCTGAATATTTCAGCATCATTACTCCAGTCTTCAGTATCACATGATCTTTCAAAAATCATTCTAATATGCTGATTTGCTGCATTTATTTGATCAAAAATACAGTGAAAATTTTGAAATATTATTCTAATTTAAAATACATATTCTCTATGTGAATATCTGTTAAAATGTTATTTATTTCTGTGATCAAACCTGAATTTTCAGCATCATTACTCGTCTTCAGTGTCACATGATCCTTCAGAAATCATTCTAATATGCTGATTTGCTGCGTTTATTTGATCAAAAATACAGTAAAAATATTAATATATTATTCTAATTTAAAATAACTCTTTTCTATTTGATTATCTGATAAAATGTAATTTATTTCAGTGATGCGCAGCTGAATTTTTAGCATCACTACTCCAGTCTTCAGTGTCACATGATCATTCAAAAATCATTCTAATATGCTGATTTGCTGCATTTATTTAATCAAAAATACAGTCAAAAATGTGAAATATTATTCTAATTTAAAATAACTCTTTTCTATGTGAATATCTGATAAAATGTAATTTTATTCTGTGATGCGCAGCTGAATTTTCAGCATCATTACTCCAGTCTTCAGTGTCACATGATCCTTCAGAAATCATTCTAATATGCTGATTTGCTGCGTTTATTTGATCAAAAATACAGTAAAAATATTAATATATTATTCTAATTTAAAATACTCTTTCTCTATTTGAATATCTGATAAAATGTAATTTATTTCTGTGATCAAAGCTGAATTTTTAGCATCATTACTCCAGTCTTCAGTGTCACATGATCCTTCAGAAATCATTCTTATACACTGATTTGCTGCGTTTATTTAATCAAAAATAGTCAAAAATGTGAAATATTATTCTAATTTAAAATAACTCTTTTCTATGTGAATATCTGATAAAATGTAATTTATTTCTGTGATCAAATCTGAATTTTCAGCATCATTACTCCAGTCTTCAGAAATCATTCTGATATGCTGATTTGCTGCTCAACAAACATTTCTGATTATTAGCAATGTTGTGCTGCCCCATATTTTTGTGGAAACCATCATACATTTTATTTTTCAGGATTTACACATGGATAGAAAGTTCAAAAGAACAGCATTTATTTGAAATATAAATCTTTTGGAACACTGAAAACGTGTTGTTGTTATTGTTGTACCTCACTGGCCAGTCGTTCATATTCTTCCATCAGTTTCTCATTTTCCTGATTCACTCCAAGCACTTTACAGATCCTGTTAGCCGCCGTTTCTGCCTAGAAACACACACCGATGTCACACATCGTCTGCACTGTGTCATTCTTTAATCAGATCTATGTGTAGCTTACGGTTAGTGCAGAAGTACCTGTTCTGCTCCAGCAAACGCGTGATAGAAGCAGGACACGTACGTCATGATGGCCCGCTCGTCAGGCTTCGGGGTGTTAATGATGTCTGGAGCACAGAGAGATAAGAATTAAACTCACTCAACTACAAGAACAAACACGGTGATATATGTGATATATGCTTCAAACACTGCAGTGGTGATGTTCAGAACACTGAACCTTAAACATCTAAATGAGTGCGCCATTGCACAGTCATCAGAGGGGAATATTTGCAGTGCATTCTGGGATGGGTCGCTGAAGGCCGTCAGGTCATGAGGGTCACGATCGTAACGCGACACGCAGACAGCTGTGTTTCCTAAATCTGCTCCTGAGTTCAGCAGGACAGTATTGTTGTATAATAATACAGGAGTCACGTGACTTGAGCATTTCCAGGGCGTCTACATTTAGAACGCAGTGCATTTAAAATCTTCACATACATGATTATTTATTTATCACAGTCACACACACCTGCTGCTGCATATTCAATATTAATGCATCAAGATGCAAACAGGGTTACTATCGTTAACTAAAACTAAAACCAAAACCATAAAAAAAATCATGACTTGAAACAAAATAAACATTTACTGAAATAAAATATTTTTTCATTTTACTACTAAATAAAATGAATAAAATAAAAAAAAATTAAAAATATTTTTTTAATAAACAAACGAATGAACATGACAAAAGCATGTTTAAAATATGTTTTAAAATATATTTATATTTAACTAAAAATTTCGATAAAAATTTTCAAAATACTAATACAATCTATGATAGTGAAGCTTGAACTAGGGTTATCATTAACTAAACCTAAATGAAACTTAATTTCTCATTTGACTAATAAATAAAATGTTTTAATAAACAAACTAATAAACATGACAAAAGCACACAATAAAATATATATATATATTGATTAAAATTTCAAAATACTAATAAAATCTATGATACTGAAGCTTAACCTAGGGTTATTATTACCTAAAACTAAATGCAGAAAAATATTTAATTAATACAATGTTTTAAAAACTTATTTTATTTCAGACAGAAATGAAATATAAATTTCTTATTTACTTGAACTCTTAAAATAACTCAAATTAAATGAACTAAAACTAATAATTAAAAATTAATAAAAGCTATACAGACATACTTAAACAAAACACCAAAAAATCTAAAACTTTAACTAAAATTAAAATGAAAACAGAAAATATTAAAAATGAAATCTAATTCAAAATATTGACAAAACTAGAATAGAATATTAATGATACTACAACACTGGCAACCAGAAGACGCAAAAAAAAAAAAAATACTATTAATAAAAATAATTCATTATTAAATATAAGTGTCATTGTTTTATTATGCTTTAATCTGATATTAGCATTCTGTCTTATGCATTAACAATCAGAGCTCACGATATTGTATAATGTGAAACATTTGAGACGATCCGTCCCTCTTTACCTTCAGGGTCCAGCATTTTCGGGATGTCCAGGTGTTTCTCTGCAATTTCTAAAGCCAGATTGAGATTTCCAAGATGATCATCCTGCACAGACAAAACCAGAGCAATCAATCGCACGGCATGATGGGTTTCGTCTGAATTCATCACTGACACGGTTATTATAGTTAACTAAAACTAAAACCATAAAAAGAATTTTTGTGCTACTTAAAATTAATTAAATGATAAATATAAAATGTATATAAATATAAAATTATTCTGATTCTAAAAAATTAAATAATAATATAAAATATAAAAATATATAAGATAAAATATTTTAAAAAATTTAGTTTAACTTTATGTATGAAAATAAGCAAAAAAACTTTTTTTTTATTTATATATATAATACATTTAATATATATAAAAATGAAATAATAAAAAAAATCTAAATGTTCATTAAAAAAAACTTTAATAGCGTTTATGTGCTTTCATTCTTGCAGGTTGAGATCAGGGTTGCCAAGTCTGCGGTTTTACAGCACAACTGGGCTACTTTTACACTGTTGCTGCGGGTTAAAGCGCTCTCCCCCCACTCCCAAAACACTATTCTGATAGAGTTGACGTCTGACAAAGGTGAAAACCACAGAAAAACTGCTATTGGGCTTTAGTTTGGAACCGGGACTGTTTTTGTTTCGCAGACCTGGCAACCCTGGCTGAGATTAGATGATGACGCTCTTCATGCGATTCACACGGGCTGTTAAACAGTTCTGGTTTCAGACACGCTCTTCAGGATTATCGCTCAGTGCGAGGATCCCGTTAAATCCCGTTCTGTCTTTCAAGCAGACCTGCTAAAGCCTTCAGTTCAGGATCAGATGACTCACATCATTCTGACCAGAGAATAAGATCAGCTCTTTAAATAGAGAAACTGCTGTCGACTCTCAGCAAAACCACCTGGGAAAAAACTCTCATTCCTCAGTCTGGATCAAGAGTCTGTGCTGCAGGGGGGTTTTATATTAAATATTCTTTGTTATTTGAAATAAAGCTGAAATATAATAATATATCAATATTAAAAAACTTAAAAGTCACTTCTAAATTTCATTTATTTTAAGTCGAAGCAATAAAATGACTGTAAACAAAGTAAAAAAATACATTTAAATACAGTTAAATATATACAAATTTAATTCAACATTAAATAATACAATAAAACGGAACTAAAACTAATGCTGAAATAAAAATGAACAACATAACATAACAAAATTATTAAAAAATGAACTAAAATTCAAAATGAAAACTGGAAGTATAAAAATGTTTCAATGTCAAAGTTACAGTTTTAGTCATTTTGCCGTGTGCTTTCATCATTTTACTTAGTTTTTATTGATTAAATATTACTAATAAGGTTTTAAAAAAATATTACATTTATTTAAATTATTAAAAAAATTAACTAAAATTAAAATGAAAACTGAAAGTATAAAATTTTAATTTTGCCATGTGCTTTTTGTTTATTGTTTAAATATTACTAATTACATTTAATTTTTCACATTATTTTTAAGTGTTTGAAGTAATTATAATAATCCATATTATGTTTTACAGACATTATAAAAAAGCAATGGAATGTAAAGTGTATATAGAATATATATTCAAAAATATAAAAATACAATTAAATAAAATGAAATACATACAAATTTAATTAAGCATTAAATAAATAAACAAATATTAATATTTTAAATATGAACAAAAACTAAATAAATCACAAAATCACATAAAATGATAAAAAAATACTAAAATTAAAATGAAAACTGAAAGTATAAACATTTTATAGTTTCAGTTTTAATGTCAAAGTTACAGTTTTAGTCATTTTGCCATGTGCTTTTGTCATTTTTCTTAGTTTTTGTTTATTGTTGAAATATTACTAATTACGTTTCATTTTTTTCCATTATTTTTAAGTGTTTCAAGTAATTATAATAATCCATATTATGTTTTACAGACATTATAAAAAAGCAATGTGGAATGCAAAGTGTATATAAAATATATATTTAAAAATATAAAAATACAATTAAATAAAATGAAATACATACAAATTTAATTAAACATTAAATAAATAATACAATAAAACTGAAGAAAAACAAAAAAAAACTTAATATTAATATTTTAAATATGAACAAAAACTAAATAAATCACAAAATCACATAAAATGATAAAAAAATACTAAAATTAAAATGAAAACTGAAAGTATAAACATTTTATAGTTTCAGTTTTAATTTCAAAGTTACAGTTTTAGTCATTTTGCCATGTGCTTTTGTCATTTTTCTTAGTTTTTGTTTATTGTTGAAATATTAATATTATTAATCAATATTATGTTTTTACAGACATTATAAAAAAACAATGGAATGCAAAGTGTATATAAAATATATATTTAAAAATATAAAAATACAATTAAATAAAATGAAATACATACAATTTTAATTAAACATTAAATAAATAATACAATAAAACTGAAGAAAAACAAAAAAAAAAACTTAATATTAATATTTTAAATATGAACAAAACGTAAATAAATTACAAAAGCACATAACAAAATTATTTAAATTGTTTTTAATTTAAACTGAAAGCATAAAAACTAAAACTAATTTAAAATATTAATAAAAAAATATAATATGACACTGCTCATAAGTGAGCAGCACTGCACATACAGTGGTTTGGGCCAGTAGTTCTACTAGTTAACTCACACACACACACACACACACACACACACACAGGTTAACGATCGTGCAGTGACTGACAGAGACCTTGTTGAGTTTGGCGTAGTCGATCAGGTCGGGTCTGTGTCTGTGAATGAGCGCACAGAACGCCAGACCGTCCTTCCAGCTGAACGAGGGAACAAGACATTAGCGGGATGAAATGAAAATAAAGCAGGTGAAAGTAAACTGCATTTGCGCGTTCGTACCTGCAGTGGAAGTTCTGTACGTTGACGTTCCTGTACGGGGCGGTTTTCCTCTGACACCACAGCAGGAGCCCTTCTTTAGCCGAGGTTTCTGACAGAGAATCAGTGTTAACCTCATGTGTGTGTGTTGGTTTGGTGAGATGCGCTCTGTGTGAATCTCTCTTTACCCTCCACTGAGATGTCCTGGATGGCGAAGCGGAGGATGATGGTCCAGATCATTCCCAGAGTCATCTTCACGTTCCCATCAACAATCTCTGAGGAGCCGAAAGAAGCGCTTCGTTTTACTAGCATAATTCACTCTAATTAACTAAATATTGCACAGTAAAATTAATATTCTGAAAATAGTATAAATATTAAAATTTTTGAAGTGTAATATTTTCATTTACATTTAAATTTTTTTTTTTATACATATATATATTTAAAATACACTTTAGTAGCATTTAGTATCAAGTAATATCAAGTAATATTTTGCTTCAGCAACAATGAATTTTGCTAAAAAAAAAAATTTAAATATATGAACAATATAAATGCAAATTACATAAATAAATTGGAATATTAAACTATTTGCATTTTTTAGTTTTAGATTGTTTTGCCTACTTTATATATATTTATATTGATATTTAATTAAATAAATGATATATGATATATAATATATAAAAGCCTATTTTCCACTACATTGTTTTTTAGATACATTTTAAATCATTTTTGATGTTAAAAAAGATTTTAAAAATATCAATGTAAATATAAATATACAAAAATATAAACACAAATTACATAAATAAATTACAATATTAAAATATTTGCATTTTATATATTTTTAGTTTTGCCTGCTTTTTATATATATTTAATTAAATAAATAATATGCAAATGTACAATATATAAAAGCCCATTTCCCACTGCATTGTTTTTTAGATATATTTTAAATAATTTTTGAAGTTAAAAAAGATTTTATAAAAATAAAATCTTAATTAAAATATAAATGTAAATATAAATATAAAAAATATAAATGTAATATAAATGCAAATTACATAAATAAATTGCAATAGTAAAATATTTGATTTTATATATTATTATACAAATATATAATATATAAAAGCCCATTTTCCACTGCATTGTTTTTTTTAGATATATTTTAAATCATTTCTGAAGTTAAAAAAGATTTTTAAAAAAGATAATTGAAATACATTAAGAAAATGTCAGTTTTTCTACTTCAATATTTTACATTTAACTCAATGTGCTACTTGCCGTTTCTTTGTAATTATATATTAATATACTTCAATTTTTTAAGTGAAAATTGTTTCAACTGCTTTTTTATAATTTCTGTAAAACATAATATTGATTATTATAATTACTTGAAACACCTAAAAATTATGTGAGAAATTAAACCTCATTAGTAATATTTAAACAATAAACAAAAACTAAGAAGAATTACAAAAGCACATGGCAAAATTACGTAACTTTAAAATCAAAACTGAAACTTAAATAATTTAAAGCTCCTTTTTTTATATCATTTATATTATTTAAGTGTCATATTGTAAATACATACCTTTTAAAATGTTAATTATTGGATTAAATTTTTTATATTATTTATTTTTTAAATTATTTTATTATTTATTTATTTTAAGCTCCTTCAAAAAAAATATATTATATAAGTTTTAATATTTTAAATATTAACTCTAAATTATGTTGCTCTGACCTTCCAAAAAAAGTAAAAAAAATAAATAAATAAATAAAAAATTAAAAATGCATATATTTTTAAATGTTAATTATTTAATTAAATGTTTTCATATTATTAATTATTTTAAGCTCCTTCAAAATAATTATGTTATATAAGTTTCATATTTTAAATTAAAAAATCAAAATTACGTTGCTCTGATATTCCAAAAAAGTAAAAAAAAAAAAATATTTATATATATATATTCATTTAAGCTCCTTCGAAAAACATTTTAATAATAAAAATCTAAATTACATTACTCCAAAAAAAAAAAAAAAAATACAAAATACAATTAATTTTTTAAAATAATTATTTTAAATACTTTTTAATATTTAGTTTTATAATTTTAGAATATTCATGTTACCCTGTATAACATTCCTTTAATCTGCATGACAATCAAACTAGTAAAAATGTTGTAATTATGACAGACTGAGAGATCAAACGTAATACAGAACTGAATCATAAATCGAAACTGGATTGAACCGAATCTCACTGTGAATCAAATCTAATCGAATCGCTTTGAATCAAATCAAAAACCTGTGAATAGTGAATCAAACTGATTCACACCCGACTGATCAGGACTGAAAATGCAGAATGATCACTGTTATTTCCCAGTTCTACACTGTACAATAACTGTATTCGTGGTATGCTGAAGTGAATCTCTCACCCTCGGCGCCGATGGACACCAGCTTGACTCCTTTACTGGTGATGTAGTCCAGAGCTTTGTTCACGTTGGCGATTTTGTGAAAGCGCATCTTTCCTCTGTCTGGTTTGGGAAGTCTTTCACCTGGAGGAAAAACAAACCGTCACTGAGAGAAAGAAGAACCCGCAAACGTCCTCCTGAGGAGCGCTGACGTACCTGAGATGACCTCCAGGAGCAGCATCAGCTTCAGGCCGTTCCTGAAATCCTCCTCGATGTTCTCGATCTGCGTTCCTGCTTTCCGCAGGTGAGAGTTACACCAGGCCGTGAACGTCTGAGACACACACACACACACACACACACACACTTTAGTGTTTACTTCACATTCTTTCATGTAGTGAGGATAATTCGTAAGATACAAGATAATTCTTAACTATTCTCCAAGTAAAATCAGCAACAATGAATTCTGTAAAAAATTACTTTATACACTTCACAAAAAAAAAAAAATCACACAAAAGATGATTTAGACACTTTACAGATCAAAAACACACTGAAAATTAAAAATAAAATGTAAAAATATATATTTTTGAATGCTGATTACACAGGCTACAGTGAATATTCTAAATATTAAAATATTTTAAATATTACATTATTTTAATTTTACTTTGCCTACTTTTTATATATTTAAGAAAACAAAGAAATATATAAAAAAATATTAAACACATTTTGTTTTGCCTGCTTATTTTCTGAATGTTAATTACACAGGGTACAGTGAATATTTTAAATATTAAAATATTTTAAATATTAAATTATTTGAATTTTATGTTTTGCTTTGCCTACATTTTAATATATTTAAAAAAATAAATAAACATAAAAAATCTTAAACATTTTCTTGCCTACTTTAATGTATATATATATATATATATATATATATATGTGTGTGTGTGTGTGTGTGTGTGTGTGTAATGTTTATAGTTATATATAAATATATACTAGGTTTATAAATGTATAATTTATATTTTACATAAATTAACAATATAAATGTATTGCATTGCATATAAATAAATACATTGCAATATTAAAATTTCTTCATTTTTTACCTCTTTATATATATATATATATATATATTTATATATATATTATACTATAATATATACTATAATAAATAAGAAATTTATATATATATATATATATCTTTTTTTTTTAATAATTGGAGTGCATTTTACAAGAAAATACAGGAAAATGTTATTTTATTAAATTAATTAAATTATTAAATTAATATTTAATTCAATAATTTAATGTGTTCTTTATAAAAAATCAGATTATTAAAAGAGATTATTTAGACACTTTTCAGATTAAATACACACAAAATTTCATGTAAATAAGTTCTGCTTTTGAATCCTGTGAATGCTTTGCCCAGTTATAAGTGCATTTCTATAAATAATTGTTTTAACAAATTGCACTGTAAAAAAAAAAACATTTAAATATGATATTTTATGTTAATTACACAGGGTACAATGAATATTCTAAATTTTAAAATATTTTAAATATTAAATTATTTGAATTTTATATTTTGCTTTGAGTACTTTTTTATATGTTTAAATAAATAGATATTAAACACATTTTGTTTTGCCTACTATATTATATGATACATTAAATATACATAATTATATTAAAAAATATACATATATAACATATTTTTTTACATTTTTGGAAGATATTTAGAGTGCATTTTACAGAAAATACAGGAACTTTTAAGTTTTTCTACTTCAAAATTTAATTTAATTTAATTTAATAATTCAATGAGCTACTTGCTGCTTCTTTGTAATTATATATGAAATGTACTTGCAATTTTTGAGTGAACATTTTTTCTCCACCACATTTACTGACTTCATCACGGTGAATGGCTGATGTAAAGCATTCATTTGATATCTGAATGTGATTTTGCAGCTTATTTTGTAGGATTTTCTCCACCTAAAACAAAAGCAGTCTAAAACAGTGAGTAAATAACTCTTTGGCTAACGGCTGAGATCAAAACAAAAGCACGTCTGTGCGTCACGGCCGAGCACAGAATGTCCGTCCTGTCAATGCCAGCCGCTCTGTTCCTCATAAATCACACGCGTTCTGAAACACGAGTGAACCTGTAAAGTGAAGCGCACATGCCAGAGGAAAACCGCGAGAGAGAGGCGACGACAGCCGCAGTTTGGCATCTGCGCTGCATTCAGCCGTCAGTTCACAGAAAACGACGAGGCACTGGGATTAATCGCATGCACAGAGACACACATCACATCCACACGCACGGCCATGAGCCGAGGTCACGCTTCGGCAAACCACACACGCAAGGACAAGACGACCCCTGCTTGTCTTGGCTGCTTTTTATATAGATTTCATTACTTTTAGAAATATATATACAGCATAGAAAAAGATAAATAATAGTCTATTTTCCACTGTTGTTTTTTTTGAATATTTAAAATAATATTTAAAAATATTTTTTTGGGTATATTTTATAAATTTTGTTTGCCTTATTTTTATACATAATAATTCATTTAATTATATATATACACATACAATTCTTAGTAAATGCTTTAAAATCAGCCTCTTAATTTGCTTCAAACTTTATCACAATAATGCAATAATTAATTAAATAATTATTTATATTATTTATTCCTTATTTTTATAAATTTTTATACATTTTAATTTTATTTATTAATTGTTCATCATTACATTTTATGCATTATTATTTATTAATGTCAGTACTTTACTGTTATATTATTTATTTATTTATGTACTTGTTTTTGCCTTTTTTATTTACTTTAATCTTATTTTATAATTACATTTTTATATATTTTATTTCATTTACTAATCGTTCATCTATATTGTATTATATATTATTTATTAATATTTCAGTACGTCAGCAAACCACACACACAAGGACAAAACAACCTCTGCAAAACTCACTGCTGCTTGTTTTGGCTAAGTTTTATATATATTTAATTAATTTTAAAAATATATAAATAAATAGCATATAAAAATATCAATAATTGGCTATTTGTCAGTGTTATTTTTTTATAAATATTTAAAATAATATTTTCAAATATTTTTAATTTTAACATTTAACATTAATTTTTAGATATTTTGTTTGCCTACTTTTTATACATAATAATCAATGTATATATAAGTAAATGCTTTGAAATCAGTAATTAATTCATTATAAAACAGTAATAGTAAATAGTAATTACTATAAAATAGTAATTAATTATAAAATAATTATTTTTTATTATTTATTCCTTATTTTTATTATTTTTAATACATTTTAATTTTATTTATTAATTTTTCAATACATTATATGCATTATTATTTATTAATATGTCAGTACTTTACTGCTATATTTATTTATTATTTACCTATTTTTTTAAATCATTTTTGTATTTACTTCAGTCTTATTTTATAATTTATTTTTTATATATTTTATTTAATTTATTAATTGTTTATCTATATAGTATTATATACATTATTATTTAATAATTTTTATTTCAGTACTTCAGCAAACCACACACGCAAGGACAAAATGTCTCCTGCAAAACTCACTGCTACTTGTTTTGGCTACTGTTTATATATATTTAGTTACTTTAAAATACACACATATATATATATATATATATATATCATACAAAAATATAATTTTATAAATATTTTAAATAATATATTTTTTTATTTTTGCATATTTTATACATTTTGTTTGCCTACTTTTTATACATAATTCATTTAATTTATATATATATATAAGTCCACTTTGTGTTGCATTATTTTTGTTTTTACAATTATTTAACATACATAAAAATTGCATTTTATTTTTTTTTTTTGTCATTTATAATATTTTTTTTTTGCTACAGTGATTCCATGACAATCAAGCGGGTGATTTGTCTGATCACTTTTGTTGTGAGTTTTTGTCAAGATACATGAAGACAGACACAATGACGGACAAACATGGAACTCATCTGTTTTTGGTCCGGCGTGTTTTCTCTGTGTGGTCAGACGGATCTTTGTGCACTTCACAAGCACTCGGAGGATTTTCATTGTGCCTCTCACGTATATAAATAGAGAGAGTTGAGTTCAGAAAGCCTGTGTTTCTCCTCCAGTCATTCCTGACTAAATATCAGTCTGACAGTGACTGAACTCATCATTTGTCCTGTTGTGTCTGAAGGACGCAGATCGTGTACAGTAGATGAACTTTGCCTCCGAGGAGAGGGACAGAGTTCAGGTGTGAATTCAGCATGAAGGACGGAGGATTAGTGAGAGACCATTACACTGATAAAATTAGAGCGTCGTCATCATCTGTCTACAGATCTCATACCACACACACACACACATTTACTTAGAGCTATTGTTAGAGGATACACACACACACACACACACACACACTAGCAAATACACAGACTTTAATGTGCCATGCATGTCAAATCAGGACAAATCATAGATTTCTGCTGTTTTTAAACAAAGCATGTATAAATACTACAGACCCAACTACCCCTAAAATATTTTGAAAATATTTTAATTAATAATAAGTATTGTTAACGTGCTTTTGAAATATTTTTAAATAATTATAATTGATTTTTCTTATTACTTTTATTACTTGATCTCACTTGATATTTTAATATATATATATTTTTTAAAAATTACATTTTAATTATTTTCGCACATGAAATGTTTTATAAATAAACTCAACTTGTGTACTGTTTAATAATTTTATTTCTTGTGTTAAATTTGTACCATGTATAACTACTACAGCCCCAACTACCTCTAAAATATGTATATTTTTAATATTTTTAAATAATAATAAATATTGTTAATGTGCTTTTGAAATATTTTTAAATTGATTTTTTCTTACTTGATCTCATTTGATTTTATATATATATATATATATATATATATATATACATTTTATTTTTTCTCATTTAAATGATTTTCGCATATGAAATGTGTTTTATAATTAAACTCAACTTGCGTACTGTTTAATCATTTTATTTCTTGTGTTAAATTTGTGGATTGTTATGTTTATTCTTTACTTTGTTTTTGCACTATTGATTTAAAAATATTTAGAAATGACTGTGTTATGCTTCTTAGTAACTTTAATGATTTTAAGTTGTTCATTGATTTTTAAACATTTTTTATTTGACTTTTATTTTCTGCTTTTTAATTAGAGTAACTTTTGCATATGAAATTAGTTGTATAAATAAACTTAACTTGCTTATTGTCAATTAATTTATTGCTTTTGTTAAATTTGTGAATCGTTACATATTTTCTGTACTTTTATCTTGCACTACTGATTATTTAAAATTTTTAGAAATTATTTTTCATCCTCTTATGCTTCTTAACTCTGGCTACAGTACTGTTTTAAATATTCAAAAACTTTTAAAAATAATTTATTAATTAATTACTTGACTGGACGTTTGTTTAAATTTCTCTTTTCAGTTTTTATACGAAATGAGTTGTATAAATACACTTTTCGTGCTTATTGTCATTTAATTTATTTCTTGTTAAATTATTTATTTATAAATGATTTACTCCATTATTATTATTATTATTCTGAACTCTGACCTTCCTCTGCTGTTTCTCCCAAGCGGGGTCGAGCAGCAGGTCTCGGTCCCACTCATCCTCCTGGATCATATATTCTTCCAGACCGTATCCGTTATTGTTGTTATTGTACTGCATCTCCATCGTCATCGTCATCGTCATCTTCATCAGCGCGTCTCTCTGTGATCCTGCTGTGTGTCTGATCGCGCTCTCGCCATCCGCCGCCTGATAACTGCACCGGCCGCTGACGTCACCGCCCACCGGCTGAACACGTGACCGAACAAGCTTGACAGGACAGCAATTGAACAACAAAATAATCTCACGAAAGGCCACAAAACGATTAAAAAAACATGCAAGACTGTATGTATATTAATAAAATACAAAAGAATATTATATAATTTTGCGAGCATTTGATTAGAACTACAAACACGCGTGTTAAAAAACTACAAACATGGCGGATATGCGAGACCAACCGACGGACAAAGGACAAAACAACCCCTGCAAAACTCACTGCTGCTTGTTTTGGCTACTTTTTATATATATTTAATTAATTTAAAAAATATATAAATAAATAGCATATAAAAATATAAATAATCGACTATTTTTCATTGTTATTTTTTAGAAGTATTTAAAATATTATTTTTTAAATACTTTTAATTTTAACATTTAAAATAATATTTTTTTAATTTAGATATTTTGTTTGCCTGCTTTTTATACATAATAATCCATTTATATATAAGTAAATGCTTTGAAGTCAGCCTCTTAATTTTTCTCAATTTGCTTCAAACTTCACCACAATAAAGTAATAAATTTATTAAATAATTATTTTTATTATTTATTTATATTTTATTTCATTTATTAATTGTTCATCTACATAGTATTATATACATTTTAATTTATTAATTTTTATTTTCATGACTAGTGCAATTTTTATTTCAGTACTTCAGCAAACCACACACGCAAGGACAAATATATATATATCATATAAAAATATAAATAATAGTAAATAATAAATCTCACGAAAGGCCACAAAACGAAAAAAAAAAAAACATGCAAGACTGTATGTAAATTAATAAAATACAAAAGAATATTATATAATTTTGCGAGCATTTGATTAGAACTACAAACACGCGTGTTAAAAAACTACAAACATGGCGGATATGCGAGCCCAACCGACGGACGTCCCAGGAAGGCCGAGCTTCCCGCGGTTGCTATGCAACGCGTCTACAACCGCTGTGATGCGCGCGGAAACGGAACAAAAGCAAAACAAACTGTGGAAATTGTTGTAATAATTAAGTGTATCTGTTAGATAACA
Source organism: Labeo catla (assembly GCA_012976165.1). Lineage (NCBI taxonomy): Eukaryota > Metazoa > Chordata > Actinopteri > Cypriniformes > Cyprinidae > Labeo > Labeo catla. The sequence continues at coordinate 449 of VONZ01001574.1, read as the reverse complement.
GGTGTTTGCTTCAAGGTATCAGACAGAGACTCCGGCTGCACAAGGGTGAGTGACTGAAATGTCATCAAAGTATGAAAACACAGTTACTGTAGCATCACGAAACATTTAACGTTAATGCTAACTGTAGATTCACCCGCGGTTTTTATTTGAGGTCATTTAGATAAGCTTTAATAACCTATTGTCTTTTTTAGGTGTGTTTGGCGTCTCATATTGAGAGAAATGAAGAGTTATGAGCAGTTTTACAGCAGGACCCTGAACGCGCTGCTGCCGCCCGCCTGCAGTTCCTCACCGCGGCCGCAGAGGGCGCTGTCCACCATTCACTTCCACGGCAAGAGACTCTTACAGCCTGTGGTGAGAACGACCATAGTTTATATTTTGTATAATAATATATAAATAAATAAATATGATATATTTGTATATTTTATGTCTATGCGAACGACACTGACCTC